>JSYW01000520.1:0-11232 GCA_000787475.1 Lentinus polychrous | reverse complement strand
CAGTGCTCTTTCTCCTTTTAACCCAAGGGCATTTATACCACATATCCCATCCCATCCTATCCCATCCCGTCCCATCCCATCCCATCCCATCCGCCGATCGTGTATTGTATATAGTTTGTCTTTACGTGCTTGTATACCTTTCTGGGGCCGGGGACCGAACGAAATAGAGATGAAAATGAAAGTGCTGGATGTGCTTTCGTGATCTCTACTCTAATATGATGCGTGATGCGTGATGCGTGATGACTTTGGGCGTGATGACTTTGGATGGGGCGGGGCGTTGGTTGGTGTCGTGTTGTGAGCGCGTTCCAATTGGTTGTTCAGGTGGGTGTGGAAGTCTACAACTTAGGCCTATAGGCCTTAGGGAGGGATACCCTGGGCAGGTTCAGTATACCCGTTCAAGTTGACATGTGCTGAGTACTGAATACCGAACGTGAATGGGTATATTTTGGCATGTATCATTTCGAATGCGATTGTACGAAAAATCACAACAGTCGTTTGTGTCCACAGAACGAAGGTGAAGAAAAAAAAATAAAGAAAAGTGAGAGAAAGGAAAGAACGTGCTGTGTCGACGTGGATCATGGGGTCAATTAATAAGGATGTAACCCCCCTTTCCCCCTCCCCCTTCTCCTTCATTCTTCATTCTTCTCCTTCCTTATCCACACTCAACCCCACCTCCCTCCCCTTGACCTTGACCTACCCTAGGCATACCCTCCAAGTGACCGCAACAAATGGGTGCCAGCATGCCGAATTTCAGAGCGTAGCCCAAGGATGACTGACCAACCTTTGCACGCTGATCAGAGCTTGGTACCTCACGTCCGGGTTCGGGTGCGTCATCAGTTCCATCACGCGTTGTTTTGCGCCTAGGTCAGTGAGGATCCTAGAAAAGAGAGAAGAGTGGTGCGAGGACATGGTTAGTCTCGATAAAGGGAAAGAAAGGAAAGGAAAGGAAAGGAAAGGCGGGGATAGGCATAGGGAATAGGGACTAGGCACAGGGGGGGGGGGTAGAGAATAGATACGCACTTCTTCCCTCTCTCGTAGTGCTTGACGTACTGTCCCAAATCGTGCGCTGCCACAGCCAACACTGTCGGGTCGTCCGATTCTTGCAAGAGCCGAATCAGAATCCTATATCAAACCAATGCAAACAAAAAAGAGAAATAGTTAGTCCGCTATAGAAGGAAGAAGGTAGACAGATAGAGAGAAAAAGAGGAGGCTTACTTGAGCAACTCATAGTCCTTCTCGTTCAACCTCGTCGCGTTTTCCTTCCAGAAGAGATCCGATTCATGCACGGGCGACCACGAGAGATGTCCTGACTGAAGCTCGGACGTGTACTCGTCGTACGTCCTATATATCCATCAGGATCGTACACAAAGAGAACGAAGAGTCAGAGAGAGAACCAGGGAGATGAGGAAAGAAAGGATAGTGAGCCAGACATACGTGAGACTGTCAAACCGCGCTTTCAACTCGTCCCGAAGGTATTGCACGTCTTCGATGATATCCTCGTCCGTCCATTTACGCGTGCTGAGGTTCTTGACGAACGGGAGTAGTTGGGATACGAGCATGGAGGGGAGGTTTGTTTGGGGGGCTTTCGATACTAGGTTCTGTATCATGATAACGTGTAGTTGAGTCATAGACGATTTGTTGTCGGTATCGGTTTTGACGGCGAGGAAGGCGAATGAGGAAACGTACTCTGAAAGTAGCGATAATGACCCTGATGACTTTCTCCTTCACAGCTGTTTGGGCGACGTTCGTAAGGAGAGGGATGATGTCGAATTTCCTTCAAAAAATATTGTCAGTGATTAGCACAGAACGAAGGTGCGTCCGTCAACGCGAGGAAGGAGGAGGGGAGATACATACTTGTTAATTTGCTCTGCAATCTCTTGCTCGAATGTGAGTAGCCAGAAACAGAACCCGATCTGGTAGGACATCTGCGGGCCCGGGTTTTGCTTCAGGATATCAACCAATCTGTATATCCGCATATAATCAGTTGCGACATCCCTCGATTGACATAATCAATAGTGCTGCTAAAGACGAACCCGGTGATAAGAGCAGGACTATTCCACACCGCCTTCCTCACTTCTGACCGTGGAAGTGTAGCTTCGAGACATTGAACGGCGATGTCTCGTTTGTGGGGGAGCGCATGGGAGATGAATGAAGTAAGAGTGTTGAGGAACGGTTGGAGGCGTTGAGGTGGGATCGGTTTGGGTTCTGCACTGTTTGGGGTTGGACGTTAGTTCAGGAGGTTTCCAGGTTCAGGTTCAGGGACCAAGGATCAAGGATTAGGAAGAAGATCGTCCATCATTTTCAGTGTGGGGTTGGAGAGGAAGGGAGAAAGAGTGGGTTCGCGGCTATAGGTTGACAGTTGGATTAGAGGGGCGTACCTGAGGAGGACTGTTAGGATTTGGACAGACTTCATTTGGACAAAGTCGTCTTGGGATTCGAGCATTCTGCGTAGACAGTTCGGGGGTCAATCACAGGGAGTGGAATGGATGGAGCGTACCTTAGCAGTGGGCCATACGGGAGCTCTGGGTCAGTCTCCGAGGCTCTGGTGAATAACGCAATACGTTCTTCATGGTCTACACGGCCAACGTTGAACGATAGCCCACGACGTAGCGGGCGTAGATACGCACCTGTGAGAGCATCTGCAATGAGCACAAGGATAGATTGCTGCGTATCCACCCGCTGCAACTTCTTCAATAGTCGTAGGTAGAGTAATGCATATGTTTGACCGTCCGACACCAGCAGGTTCTCAATCTTTGCGCGAGGCTGTCTCTCGACTTTCTTGATTAATGCGAGCTCTTCAGAGGTGACAAGTCCTGCGCGTTGGTATGCCTACGTGTAGAGTCCATAACGACCGGTTCCTCATGAGCATTGTGGTGTGGAGGTGGTTGAAGTGGTTATATACTGTACCTCCCACGGAACGGGTTTGGACCTGATCTTATTCGAGTTGTCGTCCAGATACGAGTTTGATACGAGTGCAAGAGCCATGATGATTCCGGGGTCAGCTTTCCCGGCACTATGTTACGGGCGACGGTCGAGATGGACGAGTTGAACGTTGACCGACCGTTGTTTCCTGCGCTGTTCCAGTTGCTGTGCCGCCATGGTCGATGAGCTCACTGGGCCGTCGCGACCATCCAAATGGGTATGTTCTTCCCACGAGCTTTGAAGCCACAGGTGAACTGATCCGTACGCGTGCCACAAAGCCTTTGCCTCGAGGCTCGCGTGTCTCAAGTCTCAACCCGGCCTTCATATTCACGAGACTCGGTATTTACAGACTCCTATCAATATTAATATCGTTGTGAAATAGCGAGCGACAAACTTGATAGCTGCCCTTTCTCGCTGTTTTGTCCCCTACCGCATCAGGACCATTCACACCAATGCCAGTGACCCCCTCGCATCCACGGGCTCGCAAACATTTAATCCGTCAGAAAGGCTACGACAAGACGTTTCGCCAGACGTTGAATGACAACGACGGCTGCCCTTTCGACACTGTTCGCTGCAATGAAGATGCAGGAACCAGGCCATTTCTCGGCAGCTCCGATGTAACAGCACAGTTATGTAAGTGTGAAGTCCTAGAACATCGCGTTCATCTCCATGTTCTGCCATGCTCTCTCTCACCATCTCGTCAGTGTCCTAAGTATACCGCGGTCAGAACACCGGGTCCACATGCGCCTGTTCTTTGATCAGCAGCACACTATAGATGGAAGCTGAGAAGATCGTTTCCGCGGCGACTTGACATAAATGCTCCGGGTTGCCCAGCGCCGCCTATGCAACTGACATAGCCCCGTACCTACTTTAACTCGCGTCCTAACGATAAGCGGTGGAGGGGCTCGGGGATGTGCAAGTGAACGACCTTATTCGCCGAGGCCACAGCCAAAGAGCTGTCGATGGTCGTACCTTATAGGTCCAGATGCCTCTCAAACTGCCTCAATCTCTGCCTGTGCCGTGGGAGGGCCCTATGACGATTGCACGCACGCTGCACACCTGCCGCCGGAAATTTGTCGATGGGGCCATTCAAACCCTGTATATCTCACCGTTGGATGAGTGTTGCGATCAGCAGGAAGCGGAAGAAGCAGAGGCACACCTGATGTGAGCCCCTGGCAGTACCCTCCTCACCAAGGAATTCGTAAACTTTATCCAGTATCGCTCCTGACACCTGAAAGGCTGTGTGAATGCCCAGTTCCATTCGACGCACCATTTAACAGGACTCAGTCAACCTCTGAGTTTGTTCCATCCCTTTCGCGTCGCCCGCCCCTGATATTCAGCATGGTAAGCTTTGATAGCCCACGACTCGTCCATCTTCCATTCGATGGAGAGAAGCCTCGTACAATTCCCAACTGACAATCCAACTCCAGTCTGACGTGAAGGCTGATACTATCAGTAGCGTTGAGAAGGTTGTTAGCTCTTCTTCTACGCATTCTGGCCGCGAGCTTGAGGAAGCCAATGAGCCTGAATATCCCGAAGGCGGTTTGCAAGCGTGGCTGAACGTCTTTGGAGCGTACGTCCATCCCATCTCGAACGCCACCGATTGTCTTCTCACCTTCTCCCGATGCTTCCTCCAGTTGGCTGGTCCAATTCTCTACCTTTGGGTAAGCAAGGTTCCATCCTGATTCGGATGTGATGTTCACGTACAATTATCGTTGGGTAGCTATACTCAGTCATTCGGTGTATTTCAAGACTTCTATGTCAGAGAATATTTGAATAACAAGACCTCATCCGAGATCAGGTATGGAGAGGCCGATCGGTGATGCACATGGCGTACTGAATCTCGCACTCTCTTCGATAGCTGGATTGGTAGCATACAAGTCTTGTTGTGCTTGTCTACCGGCTTGATCACTGGTTATGCGTTCGACCGCGGATACTTGTAAGAATATGCACTTCGTTGAGTACAACGCTCATGACTAAAGTCGGTCTTTCACAGCTACCTCCTGAACACTGGTGGCTGCGTCCTCATGGTGTTCTCCTTGTTCATGCTGTCGATCACGCATGAGCATCAGTATTATCAGGTCTTCCTCGCTCATGGACTCGGCGCAGGATTAGGTGCCGGTCTGACTTTCGTGCCCTCGGTGGGCATATTGTCGCACCACTTCAAAAAACGTCGTCCGCTCGCCATGGGCATAGCATCATCTGGATCGTGTATCGGAAGTATCATACACCCCATCATGCTTAACCACCTCTTCTCCAACCCTTCCGTCGGATTCCATAAAGGTGTCCGCGCATCTGCGGGGCTGAACCTCGGTATCGTCTTCATCGGGTGCGCCCTTATAAGGACCAGACTTCCTCCCAGAGCGGCGCACGGTGCAGCTGCTATATTCGCTGAGGCACGACGCTTCGTTCGCGATCCTGCATACGTTTGCACTCTTATCGGGTGAGTATATGGCGGGTCAGCTTCTGTTGTTGATGATTGTGTTCTGATCAACACTCAAAATAGAGCATTCACCGTTGTACTTGGAAGCTTCTTCCCCATATTCTTCCTCCAGCTTGATGCGATTACTCGCGGTCTGGATCCGGACTTTGCATTTGATACTGTGAGTGGTCATCAGAACCTTTCTACGTGCAATTGCAATTTTCAGTCTCGCTGATTCCACGCTACGCCACATTGCACGATACAGCTCGCTATCATGTACACCGGGTCTTTCTTCGGTCGTATCATCCCAAATTACCTATCTCGCCGGCTAGGTATATTCAATGTCATGCTGTTCTGCCTCATCGGCGTAGCCTCAGTGCTGTTCGGCATGATGGGTGTCAAGACCATCCCGGGCTTCACCATTTTCGCACTCTTCTTCGGCTTCTTCTCTGGGGCATGTAAGTCGACTGTTTCCCTATTCAGAACAAGGCACTGCAGAGGACTGACAGTTGGATGATAGTTGTCTCGCTTATATCCCCGTTGCTGGCCAGCTTCGCGGTGGACTTCTCCGAAGTGGGGTACGTTTTCATGGTCACCCGATGTTACCTTGCACACGAACTTTGATTTAACATCGCTATTGCGCTTTTCAGAGCTCGTATGGGAATTTGCCATACGTTAAACGGTGTTGCCGGCTTCATCGGTCAGTAAAATCATCCATCATGGTCCCGTGAAAGTTATGCACTCCGCTCACAACTGCTACTCTCCAATACATAGGTGTTCCCATCGGTGCTGCGCTATTGGGTCCCACCAACACGTGGTGGAAAGCTATCCTGTTCAGCAGTGTAAGTTTCTCCAAGCTTGCGATTGGTTTGTTTTGCAACATAATCGTTCACGCTATTTGTCTAGGTCGTCGCGACGTTCGGTATGGTGATGTTCTTCTTCGCCAGACTGATCCTTGCCAAACGTAAGGGTACTAACGTAGTCTGATATGAAATAATGGCTTGCAATTCGTGCTGTTGAAATTCTCTTGCTGTTCTCCGAGATCTCCTTCGGACGTTGTTCTCTTGCGTGCTCTAGTCGTCTGACTTAGGTTCCTTTTAATGAGTCTGATGGTTGGTAATGTGTATGTAGTAGACGGGTATTCACGATTGAATGGGTTTTCTTGACGTCCCCTAAAGCTGTTCCCATGAATCCGGCGTATCCTGAGATGTACGGGTAATTGTTTGTGTTTGATATGCGAGCAAACAAGTGGCCGCCGCGCGTACTGGGAAGGCGAGAGAAGTTGTCTCTCGGGTATTGGTTGGCAATCTCAATCTTTTTCGCAGGCTGCATAGATACAGTCGACGGTGTTTCCTGAGGCCTGAGGCCTGAACGGAGTTGAGACGTTGAGGTCGAATATGTAGCTGATCTCAGGCTTGAGCTGATCAGCCTGAACTTGCATACATACATACGTCCAAAACCGCCGCGGGGATGATCTGATCGAGTCGCTTGTAACCGTTCGATCAAAACCGTTTGATGGCATTTGTCTCCGTACGAATACGAACCACCAGCTAAGATGATGTTCAATGCGCAACTCCTCTCAACATTTACAACCTGCATCCTGGTGTTACGGTGTGGTGTGAACCACCACAATACATGGTCGCACGCAATGCTGTAAAGTTCCGTCGCTGTACTGATCTGGTCTCCGACATGCCGGTCGATACTCTCAAGCTCCACCGCGCGGAAGAGAAGAGGTTTGGAAAGGTACATACGTTTCTATACCCGCTGGCTGCCACTAGTGACGATCTGTTCAGCGTCAGGGATGGACGGCACTCAAACTCAAACCGCCCGCCGCACTGTCAATGATGAAATCTCTGAATTGCAGTTGCCATGTGTTGCCCTTTTCCGTTGTTAATTCCTACATATGGTCCGAATACGCAGAGTGCGCTCCCGAGCTTGAGTCTAGTTCTTGGCACCGTCCAAAAGCAATTTGGACGATCCCAGAGGTTAGAAGTAGTATTTACGTCGCATGGATCATCGCAGGTGGGTCATACGGGCCCAGCATTGTTGAATGCTCCCCTACAGCTCGCTTCTCATCAAGAGAAGCCTCTTCATTCCCCATGCGTGACAAGGCGATGCTCCCATGTCACCCAGCTGAACTTATCTTCACAGCCGCCTTTCATCCAGTGGTGGTGATAATTTCCCAACGTGCTCGCTCTATGTGCGGATTACATTCTATAGGGCTGTCATGACCCGAAAGAAGCTCGGAGGAATCAGCGGATTTGGCACGCTTCCCCCCTGTGCCTCATGCTCTCACTCACGTACTCAAGATACTTATAGCTCTCCTCTCACATCGACGTCCACCTTTCACTGTCCGGCCTGGGCGACCGGTCTTGATGATTTGCTACATCAACTTGTACAGAAGAACGAGCTGATTTCACCCAGAAACTCGAAGCATTCAAGCGACTGTTGCCATCTGTATTGTCGGTGTTACATGAAGGAGTTCAGTCATTTCGACTGATCCTGTGTGCTGCCTACATAGAACGGTGGCGATTTCGATACACTCCGGACCCGTTGATCGCTGCGTATCCCCTTGGAGGAACACATCCCCTCGCACCGCCCGGAAATCTTCATCTTGCAGGATCGTGTGATAAAATCCACCGAACGCCACAACGTCCGCGCTTCTTTTTGTTTGACAGGTAGGTAGTAGGTTTGTTGGTGGGTCATATATAGCTCTTGACCCAGGGTATGCTCTCAATAGTCTGCTACCGTCACTCTCCACTACCTGAGAACATTCGCCCGTATTCGCTTTCTTCTAGCGGAACTTAGAAGATGGCCGGTCCAACAATCGGCGAGTTGATGGGAGGGTTCCTCATTGAGATTTGCATTGCGCTCATGTAAGTCGTTTTTGCCTTGTTCTCACCGTCCATCGTCGCCGCTGTTGACCTCCCTGGTATTGTGATAGCTTGTACGGTATTACTATCGCGCAGACCTATGTATACTACTTCAATAGCGAAGATGACTCGAAGCTCATGAAGAGTATGGTGGCTGCGGTAACGTAAGTCATCTTCTCAGCGTGGCTCTTCCTGTCTTCGATTACTGAACGCTTGTCCTTCAGAGTGCTAGAGAGCCTCCATACAGTCTTCACCATTCATATGCTCTATGCATACACCATCACCGAGTTCGGAGATATTGAAGGAATCGGTCACATCGTATGGTACGTTCTTCTATGACGCATTTACGACGTCCAACACAAAACATGGTCTGACTCTGGGATGATACTAGGAGCGCTGGGGTGAGTATTCTTGGACACACGCTCGTCCGTTTCAAGGCTGACAATAGCGGGTCAGGCCTGCGTCACTTCAGGAGTGAGTAAGATTGTCTCTGTTGTTACTGATTAACACGCCTAACATGACTGAACCTAGATGGTCATTGTTGCTTTCGTTCAAGGGTATAACCGTTGTTATCACTGTTGCGAACTTCTCAAGCTCATCCGTCCAACAGCTTCTATATCATGCGAATTTGGATCCGTGAGTGAACCCTGGTTACATCTTAAGCTCCGAAACTGATGAGTTTGGTCACTCGCAGTGAGCAAACATAATATTCCGTTGACGTTCTTGACAGTAAGTTGGTCTTGGTGCTTCCACTGCCATCGTTGGGTATCTGATGTGGTGGCACCCTTAGGGATTCCTGTTGCTGTTGCGAGTCGGTCGGTATCTGATCTTTCGAGTTTCTTTAGCCTTCCCGCTGACCTTCTTGATTCCATAGCATTCGGTTTGGGTACGCCAAGCAGATCACGCTGCCGTACATCACTTCTCATCCAAATTGACTTGTAGCTACCTCCGCATTAACATACAACCTTGGGACATGGCCAGTTTTTCGTGCCAAGACCGGTCCCTTGGTACGTACCTCCTACTGCGATTCGAGGGTCACGACTTACCTCGATTTCAGTTCACTCTCAGCACGGGTCTCGGGTTGTCCGCCGCCGTCGACTTGCTGATCGCCTCCATCCTGATGTATTACCTGCATCACAGTCGGACTGGATTCAGAGAGTACGTCGCTACAGTGCAACTGATTGTACCACGTTTGGCTGACAGTTGGACTGGCGATGAAGAACTGACCATATCGTTCTCACCTTGATGGCTTACATCGTCAATACGGGTGCCATTGCCATGTACGGTGTCATTCATAGTACTCCTTGGTCCTCCATACTCATGACAACCCGCAGGATGGTTTCTATTGCGATTGTGTTGACGGTGAGCGTATTTCGTCGTCGTGCTTTAGTAGGAGCCGGGTCATTGATCCCGGTCACAGTTCGTCTTCCTGAAAGAAAGTCTACTATTCGCCGGTCTCGTACAGATGTCGAGTAAACGTACGCATTTCATGAAAAATCTTCACGTTGCATGCGCTAACCTATACTTGCTAGTATATGCGAATTCATATCTTGGCACGTTAGTATGATTTAGCCATCGCCGTGTGGCTTGACTCAGTGCGTTGATATCTACAGGCTTAACGCAAGACACTTGCTACGGAAGAAGATCAACCGTACACAGAACAAGTCATCTGAATTGTCCGACCGAATAGCGCGAAGTCGACCAGTGCCACCAGCGACGGTATGTACGCCCAGCCCATTGCTTGACTTTCTGTTCTGACGCTTTGATCTACCAGCGACACATTGAGATCTTCCAGGAGACGTCGAAGGTCACAGATAGTGGTGTCATGTCGATGACGGTACGCTTTGTCTACTGACGTGCTTTTATGGGATTGCTCATACGCTGGTTTACAGCGCTCATATGGAGGTGATGAGCGAGAGGTTTTGGAATCGCCTGAAGATGGGCAGACGGCAAAATATCCTCCCCTCTAACGCACGATGTAGTGTTGGGTCTTCATGGCGGTGTAACAATATCATGGTTTCGGTGGCCGAAGCTTGTGGGCATCAATATAGGGTTGGATTGAAGGTCGAGTAGTAAGTCCGGGTCGTGGAACGAAGATGCATAATGTGTCTCGGTTGTTTGACTTGTGGGCCCTTGCGGGTGTCATAAACTAGTATTGTATCTTACGGCTTGTGGCGTGGACCATCATTTACACTTGTCCCATTGTCCGAGTCCTCCGTGGCTCATTGACTAAGTGGTGCCTGTTGTACCTGTCTGTAGATAAGATCCCCGTCGGTCATTGACTCGGATGGTTGAACGTTGAACGTTCGGGATTCAGCGCTGCGGGATTCAGCGCTTCAGCTTCAGCAGCCAGTGTTTGAGCGAGCGATTGGCAGTGACTCGGGGTATTCTCTCAGACTGTACTCATTATCAACATTTCGAGCTGTCTTTACCATCTTTCATGATAATATATTGCTTTGCTCTCGCCAGCCGAACGGAGTTCTCCGCGGTCTGTTTACTGCTCAAGCGCTCACAGCACAACACTCTACCATGACAGTTACCATGACATTGATATCCTACACAGCTGAGTTCTAACTGACAGTCAGTCTACCGACAGAACATATATCATAGATGATCTAGTGAGTAGCGGCACATGAGAATGATCCACATTGCATGGAAGCTGGTGGGCTGTATCCCCATTGAACTACCCGAGACGCTGGCAAGTGCATATTGTATTTCACTTGGGCCCATTGTGACACCAGAAGCAAGAGCTAGTTATCAAAGTTAGCAAAAAATTGCAGGCTGGGCCCCTTCCGTGAATCCAAGCAACGGTGCGCATTCTGGATGTCAGTGGATGGCGCCCTCAACCCGGAACCCGGAAGAAGGATTTGTACGACCGCAACGATTGTGGTGAAGGCTGGGATTCGCAATGCGTTCAAGTTCTTCCTCCCCACTTGCAATACTTCTAGTTGCCGTGGATGGCACTGCTGGATTGGGAGCACTAGGGTTTCTATATATACCGGAGAGATTGACTGG
>JSYW01000519.1:0-19584 GCA_000787475.1 Lentinus polychrous | reverse complement strand
GGTCGACTGCTTCCCTGCTCGTTTAGAGCGGTTATACGACCGTTGTTTGTATCGCGATGGAAGACCCGCGGTTTGAACAGCGTCGTGCTCAGCCATACACTCCATCTTCCGTCAAGTACTCTGACATTCAAGCTGCAGTCCCCTCACGCCTGCGTACAAAGAGTCTCTTGCGCTCGATAGGATATGTTGCGAGAGATGCACTGTTCGCTACCTTGTTCTATCGCCTCGCGCTACTCATCGACATCAACCCTCTGTCAACCGAACTGCCCTTTCGAATGGCGCTATGGCTTGCTTATTGGTTCTGGCAAGGCGTTGTATTCACGGGATTCTGGACACTTGGTATGTGAGCTGTATTCTGTGTCTCGGTCGGAACTGACAAAGTCAATGCAGCTCATGAAGCGGGACATCGCAACTTGTCAGATAACAACGTAGCGAACGGTGTATTGGGCTTGATTCTGCACTCGTTCTTGCTTGTTCCGCATTTTGCCTGGAGCTACACGCATTATCTGCACCATGTAAGCTCACACAAACGGTGTCGTCGACAGGTACTTACCGGAACCTCTCCAGAAACATACCAACTCGATGGAAAAGGACGAGAACTATATCCCACCCACCCGCTCTGAGCTTGGCCTTCCTCCGCCAGACAAAGCATCCAAAACCGACTATGAAGAGTTGCTTGAGGAGGCACCTCTGTTCGTTTTGTGCCGTCTGATTCTGATGCAGACCATTGGTCTTCCATCTTATCTTGCCTTCAATGTTATGGGTTCCAGAGCATACCCTAAATGGACAAGCGTAGGTCGTCGCGGAAAGCAGTCTGGAAAACCATCATCCTGAATTGTTTTGCAGCATTTCTCACCTAGATCGCCTCTATTCAGACCCAAAGACCGGTGGTTGATAGCAATTTCTGATGTGGGCGTAGCATCAGTGGCTTACCTTCTTTTCCGATGGACTGCGGTAGTAGGAGTATCAAACTTCGTGAAGTTATATTTTGTTCCGTACCTGGTATGTTTCCCATTGTTCCACTTTCTACCTTCCCATTCGTCATGATTCTGATGTTTTGTGGATGTATAGATGGCGAACCATTGGGTCGTGATGCTTACCTACCTTCAGCATTCGGATCCTACAGTTCCTCACTTCCGGTCGGGAGAATGGACGTGGCTGCGTGGTGCTTTAGCTACCGTTGACCGTCCCCTACTTGGATGGATTGGAAGGTTCTTCTTCCACAACGTGAGCAACTTCTCCATTCATTCGCTGCTTTGGTCGACTCCAACGGTCACTTTCAGATTTCTCATGACCATGTCGCCCATCATCTCTTTCCACATGTACCGTTTTGTGAGTATTGTCCCATTCGTGCACTATGGCATCGCATTGATCTGATAGTTGCACGTTAGACCATCTGCCCAAGGTGACGGAAGCTATTAAACCAGTGTTGAAGGACGACTATTACTATGACGGTACAGTGAGTACCCAGGAGAAACATTCCGAAGAATGATGCATCTGTTAACCAACAATCTATCATCACCAGAATACCTTCTATGCGCTGTATCGTACATTCAGCCAGTGCATGTTCGTGGAGGACAGCGGCGGAATCCTCTTCTACAAAGATAGAAAGGGGCGCGCGACCAGAGCGGTGGACACGGAGTCTTAGGCAACGTCATGTCTCGGCGGAAGTGTATCTGTATGAAATCTCACTCAGCATTTGCGAACTTGCTTTCTAATACAATAGTCCTTATCCTCGTTCCTTCCGGCTCAAAGAGTACTATATGGCGATCTGGATGCTGGCATTCTATTTGGCTACCGTCCGACGTCACCATTACGTTCGCGGGCAATCTGTGGCTTCGCGCAAGAATTCAACGGGACCCGTACAGCGCAGTCGGCCGGAGGTGCCACGGCGCGCAAGTGAAGCACTACTTAGTCAACGATGTCGATGAACCACCCTGACTGTCGTCTTCGTATAAACAACCGCGCTCGGGTCTCTTTCCGTCCTGCAGGCGGCTTCCCCCGCAGGTCAATCAGATTCTAGGCATGGTGTCACGCTGAAAGGTTCTCAGAACTTCAGGAGAGAGCAAATATTAGAACGAGTTTCCACGCGACCGTCAGGCGTGGACGTGTTCAGCAAGTAATAGGCTCCGGGCCATTGCCACCGCGTCAAGGTCACTTTGACTTGGCCGAATTCCCTCCCAGGGTTCAATCGGGCAGACGTCGAATATCGCGCCGAAAGACTAATTGTATTGTTACAACCAGATCATCATACAACTGAGAACAAAACATCACTAGCATACGTCAACATTCTAGTATGTAATCCAACCTGAGTCACAACGGAACGAAGAGGATGCGATGCGTTCGATCGTATCCCCGATAGACAGCTTGTAGGAGTGCCTAAGCTCCAGAATCCTTGACAGCCACGTTGGAGCCAGGTGACACCCTCCTTCTTGCCTTTCCGTGCTTGTCGCGATAGAACAAGACCAAACCTGACGATTACCAACAGAAATCAGGATGAGTTCATAGACATCGTGGCAACATGGGTAGGACTTCGTCCGGTGCCACTCGGGCTCGGACGAAGGTGAGAAGTTGGGAGGATCTGCGTTTTTGTACAATCGAACGCACCTTGGTCTTCGACGAATTGGCATGAGTTGAAGTTGTCCCATAATGTCTGGAAAACGGGTACATCCGAGTAAACGTAGTGTTGCCCAAGGAAGGCTTTCAAATGGCGCGTTGCCTCCGGGGCATTATCTGTTCAGAATGTATTGACATCGGTTAGGGCGAATCTGACAGCCAAGCCATGCAAACGGGGCACTGCGAAGATCTAGGAAACTTACAAAATGGGATCTTTGGGAAGTAGTGGTGCACGACGTGGTCATGTGCAACGTTGTGCAAAAAGAAGCGACCTTGCCAGCCGAGGAAGTCGCGGTCAACTGTGCAGGCTGCGCCACGCTGGAAGTTCCAGGCCTTTTCGCGGTAGTGAGGAATGATTGGGTCGTGGTGTTGCAGGAAGGTGAACATCGTGATCCAGTGGGTGACACCGAGCCAGGGTATTCCGTAGTACTTCATCACAGCCATAGCCCCCCATTTCTGAGAAGCCATGTAGAGGAGCTGCGCCATCATGAGGAGTCCGAAGTCCGAAAGGACTACGAGCCACCGTTGTTCTGCAGTTTTGAAGAACGTGGATGCGTTGGCTGTTTTCCATGCTCAGCATAGATGCGGATTGGACGGAGAAGGGCACGATGACGCACGGTTGACATGGTTTGTTCCACTTGGGTAACGTTTCTGGCCAGACATATTGAACACTATTCATGGAATGAGCTCGATCCTTCTTCGCAATTCAGGATGAAGCATACATATGTACGCTGGGAACGCCAAGAGTTGGTGTCGCACAAGTAGGAAAAGCCAATACAAGGGTGTATCGCCAAAGTACTCATCCCAGTCGATTTCCTCGCGAGGTTTGTCTGGTATGCCAACTTCGCTTCTTGTATGCGGAACCCACAGCTCGGAACGTTCCATTGATCCATTACCCATGTGATGGCGATGGTGAATGACTTTCGCACTGAAGTATGGCATCCAAACGAACGAATGTAGCACCTGGAGGCTGTCAATGCCTTCAAATTGGGCATTTAGGAGATAATTACGTACGAATCCTACTGCATCGCAGAGCATTGGATACGGGGAAAAGGCTCGATGGCCACACTAGTTCACTTTGAGTCTACGATATCACGGCACGCTGAAGAGGGACACATACCTCATGTCCAATAACCCACAGCCCGGTAAAAATGAGACTCTGGAACCACCAGCTGCAGAGAGACGTCAGTGAGGAAACGACAGATTCCACCCGCTACTTACTACGTCAGCCAGGCTAGTGTGCGCACAGCACTCGCACCCCAGGGAGTCAATGTTGATTGGACTTCGGGGCTTTGGCAGAACGGGTCGATGGAAGTGGCCAACTTCCATGCTAGCAGCGCCATCGCCACGTCGCGAGCGAGGTAAAGAAGCGACTGGAGCGTATCCTGTACGAACACATGTGCCGGGATAGCATCACGGATCTCCTTGTAGGAGCTATATGTTGTGGAGAACAGTTTCAGACAATGACCGCAGCGACGAAGCATGCCGACGAAAGACGTACAATGTCATAGGACTGAAGACTGGGAGCTCATCCTCGCGATAGTCAGCAGCGGTTGGAGTAGAATCACCTTCAACGCGAACCATTGTTAAATGGTTGAAAGGGGTGCGACGAGTGGGTTAGTAGCTGCAGGTGATTTTATCTGTGCGCTCGAAGGAAGCAGAGGGCCATGGAGCATCGGAGGTATGACAGAGATATCAAACTTCTTAGGCTGAATGAAAGATGGCCCCGTTTTGGACCCTGCGATGGTATCTCAGGGAGACCAAAAGGCTAGAGACCATGGACATGTGGAAATTCCGATGCAAGATGGGGGCTTGCTCCCAATCCGGCCTCATCAGATGGGGGCTCCAGAGAGGAGGGGACAGACGCAAGGCTTGACGACCAGGTGAACCCACCGTGCGCATGTATTGCGGATGGGTCCTCCCCGAGGAAGGAGCTTCTGCCACTGCAGCGCACGCCATGGGAATCCGGATGTGTCCGCGTACATACAAGCCTAAGAATGGTCACAGCTATGTAGTTAAGGAGAGATCGTGATTACCCTGAAAGAAGTATACCCTGAGGTGATGGTAGGCAAATCTTGCATCGCATACGTACACCGCCAGTCGTACGCAAACGGAATACGTATCACACAGCAGAACGCTTGAGCTTGGAGAAAGAAGCGGGACTCTAGAGTTGTTCCAGGTATGATTGGTTTCGCAAAATCCGCCGTACATTCTTGAGAAATAAAAATGCTTCCTCCATGTACTGGCACTAGACCACAACAGCGTTTGTACTGTAGACTCTCCTGAAGACCTGAATTTGCCACTGCTAAGGCTGCCATGCGCCCGGTAAATTACATAAGGAGTTGTGTAACCAAAAGTAGCCGGTAGACGCCCACCCGAAATAGTTCCGTAAACGCCGGATTGGGGATGGAATGATGCCGCAACCTGCCTGGCAGCACCGTATCATCCCAGTCGGGACCAGAGCAAGAACGCACGGGTTTGCCGTCTTTTCGGTTCACATGCTGCTACAAGCATAATGAAACAGCAGCTTCCCTCGGCATCGGGCATCGGGGATACCTACAGCGGCGAACATGGCGGCAGGACATCGAATTTGACAAGGTTCAGAGAAGATGTTCTGCCAGTCCAGTGCTTCGGATTCCACGAATAGTGCCGGTCTCGAGTCCTATCCACCGTCCTCTCCAGTACCACACCTTCATTCACCCCCGCACATCGTACTGCACTTGAAATGTCTGACAGGCCCGTCGCTGTAGGTAACGTTGCCATCTCCGTTGCGTCCAAGTATCTCATATCAGTAGTCGGAGAGCAAACTGGACTCGCTGTCTGCAGAGGAGAAGGCGGTCGGTACCTCCGTGTCAGAATCGCCTCCCTCGGAGACACCGAAACCCGCTCCCCCTACCTTCCCTGAAGGTGGCTTTGTTGCGTGGTCTACGATTGCCGGAGCGTGCGTACTTCAACGTGCAGTACTTGATGCAGCTCTCATCTGGTTGGTTTTTACAGCTTTCTCATTCAGTTCGCCACCTTTGGGTAAGATTTTGAACCCCCATGCACCTTTGACTGAACTGAATGGCACTGAAAGCTATACGAATGCCTTTGCGGTCTATCAAGGTAAGCGTAGTGTGTCCTTCCCAACGCCAGACAAATCTCACGGCTTTTTGCCCTAGATTTTTATGTCCGGGATTTTCTCAATAATAGCACTGCGTCTGCAATCAGGTAATGTCAGCCCCCGGCTTATATTCATGATTGCTGAAAGAACAGTTGCACAGCTGGATTGGCAGTGTCCAGTTGCTCTTAGTCCTGTCTAGCGGATTCATCGTGGGCGCTTTGTTTGACCGCGGATACTTGCAAGTGTCTTTCCATTGCGGTCAATTCAGAAGACTCATCAGTATGGCAGCTATTACCTCATGTTCGGAGGTTCGATACTCTTCGGCTTCTGTTTGTTCATGCTTTCCCTCGCAAAACCCCATCAATACTATCAGGTTTGTGCATCCCAAATTCGCTGGATTTCTCGTCCAACTGACGTTTGACTTAGGTCTTCCTCTCGCAAGGTCTCGGTATGGGAATTGCTCTCGGAATGACTTACGTCCCCTCTTTGGGTATCGTCGCCCACCACTTCAACAGGCGCAGACCAGTAGCTATGGGCGTAGTTGCTGCAGGATCATCCCTTGGAGCAACCCTTCATCCCATCATGCTTAACAATCTATTCAACTCCAAAGTCGGCTTCGCCAATGGAGTTCGTGCCAGTGCTGGTCTCAATCTCGGACTGATGTTGATTGCATGTGCTATTATGAGAACGAGGCTGCCCCCAAAGCAAGGTGTCGGCTTACTGGACGTCTTCAAGAATGCGCGAAGCTTCATAAAAGACGGTGCCTACGTGTGCGCGGTTGTCGGGTGAGCCCATTATTGAGTCAAGCATGCATTGACGCAACTTACATTGCGGATCCTACGATAAGCGTGATATTTTCTATCACGGGGTTCTACTTCCCCATCTTCTACTTGCAATTGAACTCCGTTTCACACGGACTTAACACTACGTTTGCGTTCTACAGCGTAAGTGCATCGCACGACCCTACTCTGTGTCTGATTTACAGCTCATCCCAGATCGTCATACTGAACGGGGTCTCTATCATTGGCCGAGTGTTACCTCCGTTCTTCGCTGCGCGGCTTGGTGTCATGAATCTACTGATGTGCTGTATGTACGGGTGCTGCGTTCTAATCTTCGCTATGATTGGCGTCAAAACCGTCGGGAGCACTGTAGCCTTTGCCATCATTTTTGGATTCTTCGCCGGAGGACGTGAGTAGTTGTCCGAACTGTCACGCGAGACAACCTACTGAAAATTGACATCAATAGTGGTCACCCTGCTTGGCCCCGTTTATGCGTCGTTGGCCCGAGATTTCTCGGAAATAGGGTACGTTGCCACCGTTCTCACGCCGCGCTGATAGTACTCAGCTGGATTGCGAATTCCAGAGCTCGCATGGGCTTTGCCTTCACCTTCCTTGGCATAGGAGGTTTAGTCGGTACACCTGTATCTGGTGCTCTCCTGGGATCTCACGAAATCTGGTGGAGACCTGCTGTATTTGCCGGGGTACGTCTCCGTTCAATACAAGGATGCCTCGAAAGGGATGCTGATCGATATCACATCATTAGACTTGCGTAGCCGTAGGAGCAACTCTCATGCTCTTGGGTCGCACTATCCAGTCTAGGCGTAAGGGCAAGTGGAATGTCTAGGCCTGCTGATGCATGTGGCTCTCGTTGTCTCTCGCTTTGTTGGACTTTCCCGCTCTTTTTCTTGTGATGACTCACCGGATCTGCCTGTTATGCGATGCCATGCATCTACGACGTGGACACTTGTGCCTACTGTCTCAAACATATATCTCACACTTTCTCGGCAAACTATCCGACTTCCACGGATGAGGCCATCTTGAAGGCCGAAAGTCTCGCGGGAGGAGCATTGCACCATGCCCCTGGGTCTACTTAAGCGACTCTTGAGCTCTGCTAGTTAATGACTCGTTAGATTGCTCCAGATCTCTGAAGATGGCAAAGTCTAAAGTTCCTGCGAATGCTTGCTTGTTACACTATCGCACACACTCACAAGCGTCTCTTTGGCAACGACTTACGAGTAACACTCTGATTCTGAAGCTTTAGTCCTGTAAGCACGCGATGCGTCGCGTACCGTTTCAATTGCAAGCATGCTGTCTTATTTTCCATGAGATCTCGCCTAGCCTGAGGAGAACAAGGGCACATACTCCGCGCATGATACTCATCATGTTTGCCGAAGATAAAACTCGCAGGGCGGGGTAGTATTGACGCCCTGGATCTACAGGCCTACCTCAGGCTATTTGGTGATGACCCATATATCTCCGTACTCTTCGCAGTGGCCGTGGCGTCAACTCGCCTCCATTTCCTCACATAGCTCTGGCCATATCTGCTGTTCTTTCAGGCGATGTTTCAAGAAATATGGGGACCGGAGCACTTTGCAAAGAGTTCGACGCGCCACTCCGATTCTTCGTCCGGAACCGGAGGAGGGGAGGATACCGCGATGGATGTGGCCTCGCCACCATCTCCCCCTTCGTCCGCAAACACTAGCCGTTCCACATTCAGCGTAAGAGGTGATCACACCCCTCCGCTTTCCAGCTCTTTGTCGGCTGCTCGACCGTCTTCCGCGCGGCCTGAAAGACAGTCAAGTCAGCGACGCCGATATGATCCTGTCAGGTGAATTACCTCACATTTGCTTTCCGTTCCCTTCTATAACGAATTTGAACAGACCAGGTCAACCTGATCCAAGAGCACCTAGTCCTGGAACCACCGCAGGACCTTCTCACCGCCAAAGACCACTGTCGCCACGCCTGACACAGCGGCCACAGTCCCTGAAAATGGTGACACAGACCCAGTTATCTCCTTTTCCCCCTCCAGGAGGGGATCCCAGTATCAATCAATTCCCCGTTTTTCCTCCGCCAGCGAAAAAGGAAGACGCGCATGCATCTATACCTGCGCCGGTCGCTGGATGCCCTACAGCAATCTCTTGCCCCATGATGCGAACGTGGGGCTCGAGTCAAGGTTTACAACCTCGCCTAACAAACTCAGGCCCTGGTGCATCCACACGGTACGCACACGAGTACTAGATAAGTAGGTTTGGCGGATGACCCTGATAAATCAGTGAATTAGGATCTTGCCTCTTGGGACACCTGGACAATCCTGGTCTCGTCCATCAACCGCGCAAGATGCGCCGCAATCTTTCTCCCTGCGCACCGATATTCAATTTGACATGGCGACAAACACCATGGTTGCTACCCTAGAAGTCCCTGGTCTCAGTAAAGCCGACCTTTCACTTACTCTGCGCTCTTGCCCCTTCAGTCGGATTCGCCACTTGACTGTGTCTGGCTTACGGCAACCTCCAGAGGGCTCTTGGGCTTTTCGAGAACAAAAGTACGGCAACTTTGGTCGTACAATCGTCGTACCTCCGGATACGAAGGCATGTGTGTTCGGTGCAAGTTGTGTAAGCGCCGCCGACTGACAAATTCGCCTGCAGCCTCAAGATATTAAGGCAGAGCTGAAAAATGGCATCCTTACTCTTACAGTGAGAGGCAGTTCTACTGCTGTTGAAGAGCCAACCGACATACCGATCATCGGATGATCGTGTTCTGGATCGCAGAAAATCTGGTCCGGTGTACTCCATGTCTTGCTGGTGGAATGCCATCCTCCGAGTCGTCTATGCTCCTCATGCGCGCTACTCTCTTGCTCATCTGCTGCACTCCGCTATCTAAGCTGCGTGACTTGCATCTTGCTCTGCCTATGTATGTCTCTAGAAGCTCCTTGGATCATTTTCGAAGGGTAGTAGTACAACATGTAATCAAACTATTCCCATAGGCCCTTCCTTGTAACTTTCGCGGCGTACACATTGCCTATGATGCAACCCCTCTCTCGCCATCCTATGCTGATAGGGTGATGAAGCCCCGTTTCTTCCAGAATTGTACCCAGAGCGACACCAATTCATCGGAGAACGGAGGCGCGTTCCTCAACGTTGGGCTCAATGCTTCTGACTTCTGGGTTTCGAACCGAGACGTCGTCGTGGTTTCTCGTGCACCATGTGCAGAACTTGGAGAACTTGATTCAGCCATATCCTGGAAGAATGATAGGAGTTTGAGAGCGGGCTGAAAGACAATGGGTAAATGATAGTGATTTCTGGCTAAGTTGATGTTACTCACGATGTTCTCTAGGTCTTGAGAAGTGGCGCGTGTCGACAGGTTCTCCAGTTTCTCGAACCAGTCTTTGAAGGGCACCAGAGGGATATTCCCGAGGGCAGAACTGATTCTTCCGAAAACCTCATGCCAAGGGACGGGGTGAGGATGCGCCATGTTTACTACTTCAGGTAGAGAGTCCGTAGTGGTGACGAAGTCGTGTATAGCCCCCGACAGCGTGTCACTCGGGACCCAAGAGACGGCCTAGCAAAACGTCAATCAAAGTTTACTCTGTGGATCGGAGGCTTACGATGTTTGCATCCGGGAGGCATCCCAATGCAATACTTGACTTCACAAGGATAGGGACCCACTCGGTGACCGGCCAAGCACCTGAAGTAGTGGAGCCGGATATTTGCCCGATCCTCAGAGTTGTCGTCTCTAGACCTTCGGTTCTTGCTTGAGCCAGCAGCTGTCGAAAACGATTTTCTATCGGTGTCTTTCCCTGATGACGAATATTCAAGAAGCTACTACCGTACCTTCTCCACAACAAATTTAGACGATCCATATCCAGACCCTGTTGCAACTACCGGATCGGCCAAGGGTCTCTCAGGGATTGGTCCCTGTGACGCATCCCATTTGCGAGCGACAGCGATGGACGACGTGAAAAGAAACCTGACTGAATGCGCGAAGGATGAACTTGCTCGTAGAAGATTGCATGTATTTGCTATGTGTTGCTCAAAAGAGCTCAGTGGCAAATTGAAATCGACCTTCCATGCATTGTGGATTACAAGGGAGACGGAGTTCCGCATCTATACGATATGAACTGAACTCCATGTCATGCGAAAATGATATATGACGAACGTCAACATACCTCTTCAAAGGTCTTTGAATCCAAACCGAGGTCGCCGCGAGAGAGATCACCTATCAAAGGCTTGAGCCTTGGGCCGGAGAGGAGTTCCACCGGAAGCCCCCGGGTGACAAACATAGACCTCTGTCGGTCGGGATTGGTGGAAGGGCGATTCAACGTATACACAGATGATATGTTCTTGTCGCTGAGTAGCTTTGCCAGAATATCTGATCCCAGACTTCCTGTTGATCCGGTCAGTAGGACCACGGTATCTGTATTCGGTGTCTTGATAGAAGAAGGAACCGCGGGAGGCAGTTGGGATGAATACTTGGAAATCAACTTCTGGATGAGCGTCACTTCTTCCGATCCTCCATCGCCGTCGGAAGGTGATATCAATCTGGATATCCCAACAGCCAGCTTCTGTATGGTGGGATTCACAAAGACAAAGTCTTGCGGTACATGGCGCGCTGCTTCTTGCGCTGCGACGTCGCGCGATGATCTCAGGGCACCTATGAGGCGGTTACGGAGGAACGTCGCGCTCAGACTATGTGCGGGTTAGGGCTATGATTCTCCCTCGAAAACTAGAAATACAGACCTGTCAAGGCCTTGTTCGAACAAGTCAGCCGACACTGGAGGAGCTTTGCCTCCGTGAATGGATGCGACATGGTCGCAGAGCCATTGTTCTATGGTATCAGGCGACCATGCAGACGGCGGAGCGATTCCGTGATCATGAGAAGTAGCTTCAACTGTTCTATATCTGTACTAGGCTTCAGCGAAGGAATGCACTGTCAATGTCTTCCATACGTACAGCGCTTCAATATCCTGCTCGTAAAGTTGCAGGGCTAACTTGCGCATCACAGTACCCTTGGCAGCCCTGGGTAGCGGCCTCTTGGAATCCGTTATCAGGATCATTTCCTTGAATATCCGCGCAAACGAAGGTCCCAACTTGTTTGCTTCTTCCACAGCGGGCCTGTTGATGTTGAGTGACAGTTCATGTGCTTTCAACGACAGTTCCGAGTATGCCTTACCATATCTTGTTGCGGAAAGCGATCACGGCGGCCTCGTCCGAAGGGTCGACGGCATGGTCTGGACGAGGTTCGATGAGAACGCCTGCTTGGGTTCTACCTCGACCGAACATCACCGCTCCTGACACATATGGAGTGGACACAAGGTAATTCTCTTGTGGGATGGGGACGATCTTTTCACCTATACAATGCTTTGCACACCTTTCGAAGGTGAGCAATCTGATAGACGTACCTGTACTCAGAATCACTACGTCGTCCAACCTTCCAACTCTATACAGTTCATAAGGTCAGAGGATGTTCACCAAAGTTTGATCTAGCTTACATTCTCCATAATCCCTTCTTCGTCGGATGTGGAACGAACAAATCAGCTGTCGCATAACCTCTTGGGTCGGTGAGATTCTCAACACTGGGTTCATGTGTCTCGCATGTCTATGACTTATCAACTCTACGACTCTGGTAGAATGATTCACGCCACACATACCAGAAAGTGTAACTCGTAAGTTCCGTCCCCTTGCGGAATCCACCTTGTCCTGCACAAATCGGTGAATTGCATCCAAGCCCAATCAGCACTCGTCTTGACGTCCGGCGCATCTAAGCCACGGGAATCGTCCGTATCCAGCATTCGAGTGGCGGCACCGAATTCAGTGCCACCGTAGATAGGAAACAATTTCACGCCGGCTTTTGTCAACTTTCCGCCATTCTCTTCGGATAGCGGACCTCCCGCGTACATCTACAAGTGTCAACTGGATATTCTCCCGATGAACTTCCAGCCCAAGGTATGAACTTACCACTACTTGCAACTGTGCTAGGAACTTCACTGCTTCTTCAGAATGCGCCCAAACCTACGCCCATGCTCGCAATTCAGCGCAATCACGTCAGACCATAGGTACTCTTACTTCAAGATACGACGGCACTACGGGAATGCCCGTGCACCCCGTCAATCTTGCTACATCGAAGACGTTCTGAGGGGTCGGGATCACAGGCGGAGATGGTGCTTGAGGGGTGTAGATTGCCACCGGGACCCCGCTTACCATCGGCGTGTACACTTGCAGAAAGAAGCCCATCGTATGAAATGTGGGTAGGGTCATCGCTGCCCAACGGATCTGATGCTTGATAGTTTCTTCCATCAAAGCTGTTGGAATCAGCATTAACATGGGCCTAGGCATTGCAAAGTTCACAAGACCTACGAAAGCATGCGCGTTGAAGAATCCGTCTGTTGGTTTGAGCCACTGGTTTGGGGAATCCGGTAGAGCCGGAAGAATGCAAATACAGAACTGTATCCTGCGGCTCCTTTCCTGTGCCAATAGGAGGATATGGCTCGACCTCAGTGTCATTCTGTCCACCTAGCTCGGGGAAGACTGCATCGAGAGGGGCCAGATCGATTGTTCGAACGTCATACCCGGAGGACTTTGCCAAAGCTTCTACCTTTGATATCAGTCCAGACAAAGTTGACTGGGAAACAATCTGATGACAGTCTGTCTTCTGCAGCATGTTCAGCACGGCCTCTGCTGAATTTCTCGGCGACATCGGGAAAGGCTAGTGGCCACGATCATTCATTCATATTTTCCGGACCCAAAGACTTGGGATACTTACAATCAAACCGGCTCTCACTGCACCCACAACGAGGACGGCGTAGAGCAATGTATCACAGTTGACCAACAATGCAATACCGTCGCCGTCCTTTCCGCGCCTGTTTGGACGCAGTAAGTGCGCCATCCTGTGAGTCGCCTTCGCGAACTGGAGAAAAGAGATAGATTGAATCTCCTTTGGATTTTCTCGAGACGGAAAGAGTAAACATGGTTTATCAGGATTGTGTTCTGCGTGAAAGTCAGTAAATCCTGGCAAAATCGGGATAGACCCGTCTAGCGGTGGGAGCTTCATCGTCGCAGGAGTGGACATGGTGGACAGAGGCTGGTTGACAACGATGCTGCATCACTTCCATGGATGTGTATAAATATAGGCTCGAAAGCTAGGCTGTGACCATAGTGGATCTGAGAAGCCTGAGGGTCCTCGGTCAGAAGTGATTCCCAGGATTCTCTCACCGAGCCGCTGCCTACTTTGGTGCCCGCTGTTACACTCCAGTTAGCGCAGTAGTCTGAAGAATATGTCATTCTCGATAGCCGTACGCATAGGCAGAATCCTGAGGTTGCGCATGTCGGGGTACACCATGGTCCAGGAAATTGGAATGAATTTGATGTGCTCGGCTATGCAGTAAATATTACGATCGTGCAAGATCGATCTATATTCGGAATCACAAACTACTACTTGGTACAACAAGTTGGTTTTGGCAAAAACGTAAGGACGGACTAACAAAAGGTGTAGAGAGAAATTCGTCAGGACACTGTAACTGACATCTCAATCAATTCATAGCGAACATGTACGATCTACCAGCAAATAACCAAGGCAGGTCGGTCCGAATCAAAGGTTCAGTTATCGCGCACACTTGCAGTGAAGCCCTTAGCAGGGCGGCGTACGGAGCGACCTTGCTTATCTCGGTAGAACAAAACCGAGCCTTGGATCAAATACAGCTCAGCAAGGTGGATAGTTGATGAACGAGAATCATACTGACCATCGTCCTCAACAAATTGACATCTGTTGTAGCTCTCCCACAAGGCCTTGAAGACAGGCTTATCGGAGTACGCGTAGTGATCTCCGATAAACGCTTTCAGGTACTTGGTCGCCTCAGGCCCATGGTCTGCGTGCGTCAATATTGCGCAGGTATGGCTATCGGAGATAGATCACACTCACAAAAAGGCATTTTGGGGAAGAAGTGGTGGATAACATGATAATGGGCAACGTCGTGGAGGAAGAAGCGACCCTGCCAACCCAAAAAATTCCGATCGACTGTGGCAGCTGCACCGCGTTGGAAATTCCATTCTTTTCCCCGGTAATGAGGGAGGATAGGGTCAGTGTGGTGGAGATAAGTGATCATTATGAACCAATGCGTGACGAGCAACCATGGAATCCCGTAGTACTTGATAACTTCGGAGCCATGCCATCTGGCGCAGGAATGCTTGATGACCCACGCCATCGCCAGGAGGCCCAGATTAGATAGGATGACTTGGTTCCGCTGACCCTTGGTGAACAGAATTGAATTGGCTGCAAAGTTATCCGCTGTCAACTGTAATAGTCAATGCGTACCATGAAATACTCACGGTCAAAGTGATTAGTCCACTTTGGATAATTCTTCTGCCCTGATACGTTGACGACTGAGGCAATTTGTGAAGTTAGTTCAATGGTTGGACGCGAAGTTCATTACGGGTGACGTACGGAGATAGGCCGGGAATGCAAGCAATTGCTGTCGAATGAGCATGTACATCGTGTAAATGGGGGTGTCGCCAAAGTATTCGTCCCAATCAATCTCTTCGTTGGCCTTCAAGGGAATACCCAAGTCGCTTCGAGTCTTCGGGACATATACTTCATCACGTTCCATTGAGGCGTGGTTCATATGGTGACGGTGGTGTGAAATGCGCCAGCTGAAGTACGGCGTCCAGAGCATGGAGTGTGTGATCTAGACAAGGGGGCCCTTGTTAATTTCACAGATGTTTACGAAACGCGACCATTTCCGTACTCACGAAACCTATCACATCGCAGACTAATTTGGACGAAGAGAATGCTCCATGGCCGCACTATGCATGCAAGCTGTCAATCACTTCGAGCAAATTTCTGCGTTGGCTACGCACCTCATGGCCAATGACCCAAATACCGGTGAACACCAATCCTTGGAACCACCAGCTGTGTTGGATGAGCTTGAGAACTTGACATTGAACAACAAGACACATACTAGACAAGCCATGCAGCCCATCGCAATGTCTCGGCGCCCGTGTACGAAAATTGAACTCGGGTATCAGAGCGTTGGAAGAAAGGGTCAATGTACGTCGCGAGCTTCCACAGGGTGGCAGCCATGAGTAGATCGCGCGCGAGGTAGAGAAGGCCTCGAGTAGTGTCTCGCACGAAGAGACGGGCAGGTATCGCGTCCCTAATCTCCTGCAATGTCCTGTGCGGAGTTCAGTCAGTCAACACTCGGCGCCGAAGAAAGAGTCAATGACCATGGCATAGGGGTGAACTCTGGAAGCTCATCCTCCGAGTACGTGCTTCTCCGGGGTTGAGGGACCGTGAGAGACTCGTCGACGGACTGTGTGTCACCCTTCTGAGAGACGATGGTGGTCATGGTGGAGGAGGTTGAGGAAAGGACAAAAGGACAGGAGCGGCTTTAAGAGTCCTAGCCCTTTGATACCTTTAGGATGCGCTTAGTTGCGATGAACACATGAAGTGAAGGCCAATTAGAAAGCAGCGTGTAGTTTCTATCCCGGGCCGAGCGTTCTTGGGAAGGCAGTCGAATGGATGTGAAAAACGGAGAGAACCAGGTCGCTCATTGTGTTCGGGTCAATGATGGAAACATTCGAATTGGCTCTGGATAGCAGTCACGGGCAGATGCGATCATACCAGACACTCTTCCCGTCGCCGTTCAGCGGAAGCGAGCGCAAGAATGGCCAGAACCCGAGCTGTGGTAACACAGGGCAGGATGTATTGGAGATCGACCACATTCACCGTATGCCTCCTGTCATGACTCGGCAGAACACGTGAAGCAGGGTTCTTTGCTCCTTTGCGATATATTCAGTACGGCCCCATTGATACGTGACGGTTCGAGCGAGCGGTGTTGTCAGTTTTCTGATAGGTCGCAGGGGGGGAGGGCGCGGAAAGTATCCTTGGACCTCCAATACGACCGTAAACTGAGATGTCCTGGGAACTCCACTTCGCACGGACTCTTGGCTAATCCCAGAATCGTTGATTGTGCATCACAAGCAGAAGCATCGTATTGTAGAAGCAGAAAGATAGGTTTCTTCGCTGGTATACTTGAAGCTGTAGATTGATACTGCTTTGTGGGAGGTACCTTGGCGTCATGGGGAGCCAGAGATAGTCCCAATATCTACGTAGAGTGCAGAAGGGTTCTGATACGTGTCACCCTTGTCAAGATTTCGCAAACGTCCATAGGGGGAGGTACCAGTAAGTATCAGGGAAACGAAAATGAATGGATAACCACGACATTCCTTCAATAGATATGTGTTCCCACGATGGATGAGCTCTTGCTCCCAAAGTGGCATTTCAGCTTTTCGACCTACCAGTGCTACGGTGACACCGATGTTTTCTCGGGCTGCGTTGTCTTCATGTCGGGCTCAGCGGAATCGTAAGTGAAGGTTGTTGGATGTATCTTTCTGCAGTAGCTCAATACTTTTTTCTCAAAGTTAACTACCACCCGCATGTGCGGTCATTAGCCACCGTCACTGCTGGAACCACTGGCGGCACAACGTCAACACCTCCTCCATCCACTGAAAAGCCCGCCACCGGGAAAGTCAAATCAACAATCAACGCTGCTGTTATTCTGAACCGCTCACCTATCATTACACGAACACCCACTGCTTTCGAACGCGCATACTATGCGTACCAGGCACGTATACAACGCGCGCTGCACAATCCCTTCCCCTACGACTTCTACTTCAAAGCGGGTTCACTTCTAGAGGGGAAATTCAGAGAGGAAGAAAAGCAGAGAGAGAGGGAAGCATTTGGGAGACCGGTGCGACGACGGACAGGGTCTTCCGCGTCTGAACAACCGACGGAGATTGTTGATGGTGAGGAGAAGCTAAGGCCTGCGCCCAGGGAGCACGAATCCGACCGGACGGGCGATGTCAAGAGCTTGGATAGGAAAGGTGAACGAAACCTGTACCTCCTGCTCCTCGGCAAAAACCAAGCGGGTAAGCAAGCATGGAGGTTCCCCCAGGGAGGGTTGGAGGCTGGAGAATCGCTGCACGAGGTATGTTACGCAGCTCTCCATTGCTATGGTTGACCCTGACAAGAACGCAGGCCGCTCATAGGGACCTCCAGGCTGAATGTGGCAGCGCTATGGACACCTGGATTGTTAGCAGGAAACCCATTGGAGTGTACCAGCCTTCGCCAAACGAAGAGGTATTGTTCATTCCTCATCCCTATCAACGCACGCTGACAGAGCTTTCCCCAGCTCTATCTCTTCTTCTACAAGGCACACATCCTGTCGGGTCAGGTCCGCCCAGACGGCAAAAATGTCACCGACTTTGCTTGGCTAACCAAGCAGGAGATTGAGTCGCGTGTCGAGAAGGATTACTGGCTTGGTGTTAGGGATATGCTATCCGACTTCTAATATCATAATTGAATATTGCTAATTCTACTGAATGTTCTGGACAACATCAGAACCTCTTAGGGCCCGATATCGCCTTCACGATCTCGGGTTTCTTCTGCACATCATCAAACCTACGGACAATGACCTCACATTTTGTAGTTTTGCAGATATGTTTCGACGACTTCTTCACAGCGTCGGAGAACAGAGTAAGTCCCGATGCGCGTTCGACAGTTTCGACTACACAGAGGGCATCAGTAACCTGATTCCCATGTTCGCGCAACACTCCGAACTCACCAGGGACAACGAAGTTCTCCAACTTCGCCTCATCCGGAATGGGGGCGTTGGGCAAGACGAAGGCTCCCGTAGAAATTTCAGGGATATCCGGGGTTTCAGGTGATGATGGCCTTGAAGTTAGCACAACCTTGGCGAAATGTGTCGGGACGGAGACGTTTGGTGGTGAACCAATGACTTCGTAATGCTATGAAGCAATATGTTCAGCTAACAGGTATCAGCTGGTCCAAAGAAGGCTGCGTTACGCACCACTCGCCATTTTCCGTCAGCATCTAGCTTGGGAAGGTAGAGGGGAACGGTGAATATGTAAACGTCCGCAAAGGTGGATGTCAGTCGCCGACACCAATCTTCAACATACGCCCAATCTATTGGCTCTGTCAGTATTGAGAATTGCCCATAGTGCAGAAGACTGACAATGTCTGTTGAAGCCAACGCCGACTTGAGGTGCAATGTTGGTCAAGAGGAAAGTCTCATCCATCGCGGCCTAGATGACATATTAGCGAAGGCTTTTGTGCAAGAGGGGAAAGCATACCTGTGATATCTTTGCATCTGCTGCGGGGACCCTGTTAAACGAACGTCAGCATTACTGCGTTCATGCAAAGACGTGTCGAGGCAAACCAAAGTACATATGGCCGCGATCATAACCGCTTCTCAAATAATCCGAGAGTTTCGCTCGGAACATAGCCGGGATTGACTTATCCTCTACGAAAAGGGACTTGAGTCTGTCTCCGGCCTCGCCCTCCTCAGGCGGAGGCTCTACGAGAGACTTTCCGAGGGACGCCAACGTGAGATGCTCTGCGGTCTGGGAGAGTCGGTTGGAATTAGTTCTCATTGTCAGAGCTCGTCATGTAAACGTACCCATGCTGGGTGTCGTAGCCGTCTATCATATCCAGCAACATATGCGAGACGAACCAACGTGTCAGAGACAGGGCCTGCCACCGGAAGAATAGTCTCGATACAGAACCCAGGGGCAATAGGTCTGTACACGTACCTGGGTTTCCATACTTCAATATTGCGGTATCCACTTTCGCAAGGGTCTCCGCAGTAGCCTTGACTTGAGGAGTTCCTTTTCCAGGATCAATATCTACCACTGGGGGAGGAATGGTCGTTGTAGGCGCAGGGGGCACTGGAACGGCTGAAGACGCGGCTGCTGCTGAGTGATTGGCAAGCGTGGCAGGTGCGGAGACCTTGCGCTTGTTGTTTACAGAGGCAGCAATACCTCCACCTAGGAGAGCTCCTGCTGCAAAGCAGGCAGCATGCACAATGGACGCGCTCGGCATGATGTCGCCAGTATTCTAAGTACCTCTGTAGCACAATTCATTGAATGCATTAGATGACCAACTCGAAAAGTCGACGAAGTAAACATACCAGTCGGATGCTGAATATACTGGCTTGAATTGAGCCCAATGAGTACTCCTGGTATAAGTTGCCTTACAGTCAGTGGGTGGGTGGAAGAACACCTCGCGAGTCGCGTG
>JSYW01000518.1:0-25280 GCA_000787475.1 Lentinus polychrous | reverse complement strand
CTTTGCCTCCTCAGCCACCCTCGAACTCATCAATAGCTCGGACTACAACTCAATAGCTCGGATTACAGAAATTGCAATATTCCCATAATTCTCCGTATGCCTGTACCCATGTCTCTCTCCAATCCTCGCTTGAAGTATCAGCCTTATTTCATCAGTACGGCTTTCGACAACCGGCTCTTTAGGTCACTGGCGGCGGGAGATTCCGTCGGTCAATGCAGCCGGTGTGTAGCCAAAGGAACGCTCTACGCCGCTTGTCCGGTCTATCGGCGAGATGATGCTATGTAGAGTTCACTCTACTATCCCCGGTTCCGCACATGGCTTGTCGCTGTCCATATGCTAATATTAATGAGCGCAACGCAAGGCGTTATGGCCCTAGCGTGCCAAGTCTTAAACTGGATTCCCATCGCATCGCTTCGTGTGTACAAGACGCTAGCATAGGGGCTCCGCCTGGTATAAAGCCATGACTTTGGACTCCCATCTTCCTCACTAACGTGGGCCACACCCCTTCATCTCCTCTCTCTCCGTCGCACGCACAACTACCATCGATGTCTCAGCAGACTACTGTCCCCCTTCTCATTGGAGGCGAACTGAGGCCGGCGAGCAATGGTGCCACATTCGAAGTGCGCAATCCCGGGACTGGCGATTTGGTACATACTGCCGCCGCCGCGACTGCAGAGGACTGGTTCGTGACACTCTTGCTATATTATGTATTGATTCAACTGATGCCACAAACTATGTAGTAAATCGGCTATAGAGGCTGCAGGCAAGGCCTTCGACACATGGAAGTCGACTCGCCCATCACAGCGCGCGGACATTTTCCGTAAAGCAGCGGAATTGATTTCCTCGGACGTGTATAAGGAGAAGATACTCAAAGCCGTCACCACAGAAACTGCGGCCGAATCCCTCTGGGCTTACTACTCCAATGTCTTTTTTGGCGAGAAGTTTTTATACGAGGCTGCGGATCTACCGTACGAGCTCAAGGGAGAGATACTCCCGGCTGACCTCGGTGATTATTCATTCGTAGCGAAGCGTCCCATGGGTGTCATGTTCGTTTCGTTCCATCCGATCCCGTACGCATCCGCTAATCCACTTACGTTACCAAAGCTTCGTGATTGCCCCGTGGAATGCTCCTGTGTCACTGAGCGTGATGACTACGATTCCTGCGGTCGCTGCGGGAAATACTGTCGTCTTGAAGACATCTGAGAACAGCCCAGCATCCCAGTTAATCGTCGGTGATATTTTGAAAGAGGTACGTTCTAACAAGGGGCATGCACTTGTTACGTTTTTCACTCTGCTTATGCTAGGCTGGTCTACCCGACGGCGTGTTCAATGTGATTCATACCGCCCGAGAGGACTCGGGTCCCCGTGTATCAGAGATCATCGCACATCCTCTCATTCGAAAGATAGGCGTTAGTAATCGTAAGCTCTGCTACTAATCTCTGTATATAACGCTGACGCATATCAGTTTACCGGAAGCGACCGCGTTGGTCGAATCATCGCCTTGGAGGCTGCTAAACACCTCAAGCCATGTATCCTGGAATTGGGAGGAAAAGCTCCTGCGATTGTCAGTGATGTCTTGCTCATCACAACTCCGGGATAGTACTCAATTGTCTGATTGCTCAGGTCTTGAACGATGCCAGCATTGACGTAGCAGCTCGAGGTATTGCCTCCGGGGCATTCCTACACAGTGGTCAAATCTGTCTCTCGACCGAGCGTGTCATCGTGCAGCGACAGGTCGCTGACCAGCTCATCCAAGCCATAACAGACATCGCTAAAAGGATCAAGTCAGGGGATCTTACCAAGGGTACGGGAGAGGCACAAATTGGACCACAGTTCAGCGAGGCATCGGCCAAAAACATCGTGAGCATGGTGAAGGAAGCTGTTGATGGTGGTGCGAAGTTGCTTGTTGGTGATCTGAAGAATGAGGGTGCATTTGTGCAGCCTCATGTTGTGCTTGGTACGAAGCCTGGAACTAGGCTTTGGGACAGGGAGACTTTTGGCCCTGGTGCGTTCCTTTCTGTGACAATCACCGCTCATTGGATTGGCTTGAATTCCTTTGCAGTTATGACTATCTCAGTAGTCGATACCATTGACGAAGCCATTGAATTGGCCAACGCTTCGACATATTCGTTGACATCATCTCTTTGGACCAACGACATGCGAACTGCTTTCCAAGTCTCCGAGCGTGTCCGTGCCGACAAGGTCATCGTTAATGGGATGACTATGGGCACTGAAGCGAAGTTCCATCAAGCTGGTAAAGGGTGTGTATTCGATTTCCCTGATCGTTTGCGATGGAGTGCTGACGAGGATTCAACAGGGGATCGTCTGGCTACGGCAAATTCACTGTCGACGAATTTGTCGATTCACAACTGGTTATGTTCCACGATCCTGCAAAACAGAAGTTCCCTGTCGTCGATAACTAGATGGCATTTGCCTGGGTCCTCTTTCCGGAGAATGTCTCATTGTCTACGCATAATAACTTACTCTATGATACTTTGTTACCCGGCGGCTCAATCTCCCTGACCTTGTACGTTCACAGACTCGTATGAAGTAACAGACTGTTGCAGAATATACTGCTCTCACGTGCGCAATTCATTCAGGAATATCATGGGATTTACAGTTCGAATCGAGATTGACAGAAGGGAGAGCAGATGGAAAATGGAACTAGGGTTAGGGTTAAAAAGGTGTGCTAACGTGAGTTGAGCCTCGTACCATGACGGGATCGACCGCCTAGGTACGAGACCGTTGGATGGGGGGGAGATGCGGAGAATGCCAGCCTTCAGCCGACGATATCAAAACTGGTAACACGAATTCGAAAGCGAAAGTAAAGACTGAGAGCTGAGAAAACGAACTTCGGAAAGCGCAAGCAATAATCTCGATCAGCCGTCAGCTGACGATATTAGACTGGAGACAACGACAGAAAAAAGCAAGAGGTGGCCGCCCTTGCTAGCTCTGTCGTGGCCACTGTCTCCAGTTTATGTATGTAAAAGACACAGGCTCAAAAAAAGAGAACAAAAAAAGAAGAAAGCAAGAAAGGGAGAAACGTAAGCAGGCAAGCGGGAACGGGGACGAGAGGAAAGGACGGAAACCGAGGCAGAGACAGAGACGAACACGGAAACCGAGGCAGAGACAAAGACGAACACAGAAGAGACTGGGAACACAAGAGACGAAGGGGTGGGGGAGAGGAGAACTATGCGAGAAAGGGAGACTAGAAAAGCAGAACTACTCAGCCGGATATCACGAGGCGAAGAAATTCAACTCACCGGGTCCGTGGTTGGTGGTTGATTGATCGAGTACTTGTGGTGTCTTGAGGATCGGATTAAATCACTGTAAAGAACTGCATGAATCAGCAGAATCCAACGTCTATGCACGAGAAAAAGAAAGTGCCAACCACAGCACCCACAAAAGGCAGGCCACATGCCCGTTGCGGGGAACCATGGACGACGGATAAATGGGAACAACTTCTCTTTGGCAGTATCACGGACCATGCTCCTCTCCCCTAACCTCCCCGCGCCGCAGTGGATTGTTGGTGGATTGCTTTGCTTTGGAAGATGACAGCTATTCACGAATCACGTGGTCAGAAATAACCTTTCTCGAGGGTGAATGAAGTCGCTCACCATTCGTCGAGTATCACCAAGCCTCGAACTATCGCTTTCAAGTAGACCTTCAATCTCTGGGGTGATCAGTCCCAAAGATGTCCAGCCTACCGGGGCGATATCTCGACAACGCTGCCATCTCATGTTTTGGTTTAGGCGTCGGCGGTATCTTCTTCGGTGATTTGGTTTTGTGAAGTGATCGCCAGCGACGACCTCCGTAGTTTTTGTTGCCAGCGACATCAAGACAAGACGCAGTCCCCGAACTGGGCATTCCCGTCAGGCAAAGGTCCCGAGTCTGTGTCGTCAGCCTCTCTTCCGTCCTCCGTCTTCCCATCCTTCGCATCTCCCCTGTTTCCCGTCCCCGACCCCTTCGCTGACCTCCCGCCAGACAGTGGGAGACTCAGCAGCGCCCCCGACGACGGCCACACACATCTAGCATATGTTTCCGATGTTCCTGCATTTCGAAGCCCTCCGGACGATACTTGATGACATCCATTCGAGCGGCGAGGTCAAGCGGGATGAGGAACATGTTGTGTTGGTGCCCGAGCTGTTTGTCGTCCTCCTCGATGGGCCCTTGTTCGAGGTTGTGAGCACGACGGAGAAACTGGATGTGTTGGGCGAGCGGGATGTCTTCCTCGGAGAGGAGCGCAGGTGAACGCGGGTGCCAGTGAATGTCGGTACTAGTGCTGGACGGGAAGGACTGCATGGATAAGCGTGGGGTGGAGGTGGCTGAGGGGTTGAATTCAAACGGAGAGGGAGGGGGTGAGAGGGTAGTGGAATTGGTGCTCCTGGAAGAGCTTTTGGATTTGGTGAAGATGGAGAAACGCATCGTGTAGTAATGGGTAGGTTATGAGAAGGTGCAAAGTGCAACGATGGTAGTAGTAGAACAAGATGTAGGTAAAGTTTCAGTCTGGCCGGATGGGGTTCAAATACTATCTGAGCGGTGGATAACAGAGGGCTGACATCCCGCCGAATGACCCTCCCACTCAGTTTGCCAGCCACCGCAAAAGTAGTGAGAAATGGTCAGCATTAGGATGAACAGGTCGGCTAACCCGACCGGTTCGTGAGCATGAACACAAGGTAAACCAAAGCAAGCTCTTTTCTACATCGCCGGATTTTGTGTGTTTGCATCAGACTTGTCAGCTCATGGTTAGAATTGTATCATGTCACCATCTTTGCATCTTTGGGTCAATTTACACCTGCAGTGTGTCCACTGTCAGCATATTAGAAGCTGGGAAGATATGACGGTGGAAAACAGATGAAGGAGCTCACCGAAGTTCATGGCTCCCCGTCGCCGTAGTGAATCCCCTTTGGTGTATACATCGTTAGTTGTTGTCAGAATCCACAATCATGATCAGGAAACAAGAGAGGAAGACCACTTCAATATTCTAGATTTGGGGGACATCGTACAACCAAGAGTGCGAGAGTATAGGTAATCAAGAGAGAAACCTTGAGTGAGAAATGCAGCTTGGGACAGGACAGATCCGGAGAAACACTTTGAATTTTCCGCAAGAAGGAAGGACAAAACTGGACAGGCGGGATATTTGGTAAGTAGAAACCTCGGAAGCACCGTAGTATGTACGATCAATCGAGGTAACCTGGCAGTGCAACCAGAGATGAAGTACCAAGAAACGCAGGTCCAGTGGTAGTCGGATATATGCGTGAAAAGCAAAGGGAGGATAAGGGAAAGAGGTGGACTTGCACTGCAAAAATATGGAGAAAAGAAGAAGATGTTGCGGAACTAAAACAGACATGAGGTAGTGAGAGAGAAACAAGGTATAAGTGGATGTAGGACGAGATTAGGCAAAAGGTTGCAATGAAGCTAGGTTCCTGTTGAGACTAGCACAATAGGACCAGAGCACGGAACAATAATTGCCATGGGATTTGATGCGAACGCGAGATGGGAAGCCAACGTGAAAGAGGAGACCAAATCATAAGAGAGACTTGAGGGGAAAAGAGAACACGGACTTTGAGGAGTGTAAACAATTTGAACGATAGGGCTAGAGTTGAAGATGCACTTCAACGAGAACGGGAAAATCAGAATCGGATAACTTGGTTAACCAGAAGCAACTTGGCTGAAGTTTAGTAGTAATACCGACGATAGAAATCCGTGAAGAAAACCGCGAGGGGAGTGTATGTATGTATGCACAGGTTGGAGGGGTAAGACAGACCCGAACGGAGGGGAAGAGCACCAATTACAAGAGCTGATTAGTCGGCACAGATAGCAGACAACAAAGAGAGAAAGAGAGCAACAGTCAGTCCACGAGTTTCCACATCGAATTAGGCCTTCATTACCAAAGGAAGAATCGTCACCTCTTTTCTACCTCTTCTCGTCGTCAACAAGAGATCCTCTGTTCTCGCGCTTGAAGAAGAGCTTCAGAGTTCCAAAGGCTCATGAGAGCGCGCCTCGAACCCTCCCGCACCTCGGGCGGTCTGACTCTCCTTCCTCTCTCTCCTGCTCTCGAAGCCACCGGCGCCGGGGCCGCGAGGCTGTCTGACGACCCCGCCGGGGCTATCCATTCCACCGCCGCCATTCACGCCAACATTACCTGTCACGCTCGAGGGCAAACTCGGCACAGGGGGGATACCATTCCCACCAAAGGCGCTGTTGATGCTGTTGCCGAATAGAGCGGCGAACCCGCCTGGCGACCGACGAGAGGGCGAAGCGATGGTCGCGAAGCCTTCTCGGATGTTTCCATTCGAGGCTCGCGTAGTGAGACGGGGCGCGGTGGGCCCGCTTGGCGATTGGAGAGATTTCATGTCTGGCATGGACTTTTTCATGCGGAGGGAGGCATGCTGGGAGTTGCCGCTCCCTCCGGCTGAGAGGTAGGAAGAGGGCGCGCGCGAAAGTGTCTGGCGGCTGGGGGTGGTTGCTGAAGGTTGCGGCTATGAGGAAAAAAAGGTAAGCGCGGGATGAGATGACGGAGAACGGGAAGCACTCTACCTTGTTTGGATCGATACGCGTCACAACGGCGTACCTCTCCTCGCCTTCACCGACAGAGTAGTGGTAAACACCCAGCTTCTGCGCAACGAGATGAACGACACGCCTCTGTTTGGGAGTCAAGGTGCGAGAAAAGGCAAGCTCGTCTCGCATGGGGTCATCCTTGAACAGCAAGATGCGAGAATAGATTTCCAAAGTGGACGGATCGTTCAAATCCAATTCGTTTGATGGCGTCTTGGGTGTAGGCAGCGGAGATGTGCTCATGCCGTAGAGCTGAGGAGTGGGCATCGGGGGAGCCGAAGGAGGAGAATACCCTTGACCCGGGAAGGGAGAGTTGCCCGAGAAAGAGCGGGAAGGGGTGAACGCCCCAGGCGTCATGATGGTACCAAACTCGTCGTATCCTCCTCCCTGGTGTTGAGCCATAGCGGCGGCCTCCTTCTCGAGCTGCATGGAACGCATGCGCCGGATGGCCTTCTCTCGCTCAATGCGCTCCTTTTCACCTGCCTGGAGGACTTTCTTGTATTCGACGCGAAGCTTGCGACCCTGAACGTCGAATCCGTTGAGAGCGGCAACCACGGCATCCGCGTCTGCTGCCTGACGGAAGTTGGCAAAGGCAAGACCGCGGAATTGGCCGGATTGATCGAGATGATAGTTGAACGCGTACGGGGTCGGGATCGAGAGCGAGGCCTGAAGCAAACAGGGGTGATCAGTTGGAGGCATCGCCATTTGGGCGACGGGATGAATGACACGTACGATGATATCGAGGAGAGTTTCGCGCTTGACGTTGAAAGGAATGTTCTTGATGACGATGGCGGTAGGTATGATCTCGTCGTCACCGGCAGCAGGCGTGCCAGGCGTCGGCATGCCGGGAGAGAGCATGTGGCCCATGGTAGGAGAGCCTCCCGAGGAGGACAAGTCCGAGTTGTTGGGCGGGGAGAGAGACCTGTTGTCAGGGAGTCCGGCTGGGTTATCAATCCATTGCTGGGGCCGATGAGCAAAGAACGACGGAAGCAAAAGAGGAAAGAGCACGTACAGAAGGAAGACCGCCACGTACGGGTTTATTCTTGAGCGGAGACTGGCTCATGCTCAGAGGGTTGTACTGGGACTGTGCCGGGATGGGAGGAGAGGTAGCGTAGTGATATGGGGATCTGCCGTTGCCGCTGCCGCCTTCGTAGTCATAAGTGTCATGAAGACGTTGCTGAGAGGGCTGGTTAGAGAGCGACAGGGATGAGATATCCGGGGGGGCTGGGGAAGTGCTAGTCATGATGAGTTTGAGTTTGGGGCTACAAAGAGATGATCGTGAAAAAAGATGGACTCGTTAGGAGAAGTAAGCGAAGAAGAAAAGTCAATGCAAGCAAGAGCCCGAACGGTGAGCTCGCACTCGCGAATGGCTGGGGGGAGTCGAGATGGTCGTTGATGGAAAAGCAGGTCAAGGGAGGCCAGTGCCTTGCTCACCATGCTCAGCGCCAGCGACTGCCATCAGCCCGGCTAGTTCCACGAGGCACGCACAACGGGACTGTCTTTGTTTTTGAATCTTTCAATATTTCATTTCATGGCAGTCAATCATACTGTGCTAGTACTATGCGAGTGTCTTTCTATCAATCTAGCGATGAGTTGAGATTCAGAAACCGCGTAAAGCAAGGGCTGTACGCAGCAGTCAGCTGCACGCCGGAGAGATTATGCGCAGCTCCCACTGAGATATATGTAACCCACACTGGTCATCTCCCCGTCCTCTGCCTCCGAGTAACATAGCATGAGAGGGACAAAGTGTGCCAGTCTCAGCCCAAGCAGTAGGTTCCGCCACCGCCCATTTCCAATCGACCGACCACCAACCCCTTCGCAGATAACACCAAACTCCGCAGACGCAGAGCCAGCGAAGTCCATCTCGAGATGAGGTTTCCAGGCGGCGGAGGCCACAATCGTGTCCCCTCTGCTCCCCATGGACCCTATCAGTACAATGGGCAGCAGCAGTACAGTCCGCCGCAGATACAAATGTTCCAGTCCCAGTCCCAGTCCGTCCCAGTGACACCGGCTCCATACGCTTCCGCCCCTTGGAACAACCAGATTCCACCGAATCCGACACCAGAACGATGGCCGAAAGACTCTTCGCCAAAGATCATCTCGAAAGAAGAGGACATCACGCGATTGTTTCGCGTATGCACCACCGGCAAAGAACATGCCCAACTTCTGCACGAGGCGGTGATCTACGCCAAACCAGAAGATACGAGGGAAAAGGGTTTGCTTCAGGTGCGCCGTGCTTCATTTCCGATCATGAAACAGTCGATCCTGTAACATGAACCACAGGAATTCCTCCAACGATGCAAGCAGTCTCAGGAAATGATAGCGTCCCAGATCCCTTGGGCAACTGCGCAAGCAGAACGCTCGAGCAACGCAGCCGGCAAGAGTCGAGAGTCGAAAGAGGAGGCTTTGCTTGCCGAATTGTTGGATGCAAACGAGCAGTTGCTGGGTGCATTAAAGTCGTATGAAGATCTCGAGCGAGCATTGGCGGAGAAGGAGGTAGAGGAAGCCACGAAAGTAGAACGCAAGATTCAGATCCTCAGTGCGATAACAGCCTTTGCACCCACCACCGCCGAGTCACAACTCGTTGACCAGATCTTCAACATCGCCGATACATCGCGGCAAGGATTCATCAGTGTTCTTGCTGCCACCAAGATACTGCAAGGAGCAAGGCTACCGCCCAGGATACTGGAAGAAATCTTGAACATTGTGAACGTGGAAGAAAGTGATGTCTTGTCCAGACAGGTCGTTGCCATTGCTATGAGGCTCATCGGCCATGCGCAAGCACAACAGAGGGTAGTCGGCGGTGAGATTTTTGTCGACGAAAGCATGATCTTGCATCGTAGGTGCCCTGCATGTCCATTTTGTCCGTAGTTGATTCTATCCCTTTGTCTGGTCTCTAGCGGCAGAGCAATTGGCTAGGGTTGACGGACTTGATGACCCCATGCGAGGCAGTCATGGGAGCGATGCTGGACCTTCTGCTCCGGCCCTTCCACCGCTTACTCCTCAGGACCGAGAAAAGTTCGTGAGGATCTTTGCCAAAAGCGGAGCGCAGAACGACCTTCTCAACGGTAGGCATTCTCTTACTTGAGTCATCCATACGTTTTGGTGCTGACGGGCTAGCTAGGCCAACAAGCTCGCGATCTGTTCATGAAGTCGAAACTTCCAGTGCATATACTAGCGCATATATGGTACGCGATCACTTCCTCAACTGTCCTGTGGTGCCTTCATTGAGGGTTTGGTAGGGAACTAGCGGATCCGAACCAACGCGGAGCCCTCGATGCACCCTCCTTTATCGTGGCAATGTATCTAATCCAAGGCGTCATGTCCGGTCGCATTTCGACTCTACCGACATCGTTACCCAACAGCATATATCAAGCAGCCGCCGGATCTTTTGCTTCATCTCCACTTCCTCCAAACGTTTCTCATCCCGTCGCTTCTGGTTCTGGTTCAGGATCTATGCGCGATGGTCCACCGCCTGTACCACCGAAGGATGTTGGAGAACAATGGGATGTGGATCTGGATGTAAGAACCACTGCGAACCAGTTCTTCGACGTGCTCGATGAGAAAAGGAAGGGGTTCATTGATATGGAGACTGCGAAAGGGTATTTTGAGCAGTCGGGAATGCCCATACATGCTATTCAGCAGATCTGGTGGGTGTTTGAGATTGTCATAAAGCCTACTCTCTGCTCAACTCCGCTGTGTTGTTTACTCACTGAGAGATTTCATTGCGTTGCAGGCGGCTCGCAGATATTGATTCAGACGGTCGACTGACGAGGGACGAATTCGCGGTGGCGATGTATTTGATTCAAATGAGGGAGGCGGGGAAGATTCTACCGGTCGTTCTACCACGCACACTTGTCCCGCCTTCAATGAGGCCTTCACAGTCAAATCACGACCAAGAGGCTATGGTATGCGCAACCCATGTGGTGTCGTTTCATGAGCGAGTGCCCTGACGTGCTTTAATTACAGCTAATCGATTTGAGTGATACTGCGCTTGCTAGAATTTCGACGCCATCGCGACCTCCTCCTCCGATGATGCATAGTCAGTCTTCAACACCAAGCACGAGTGCGGGAAGTCCGTCTAGCATTCTGGACGAACCCACACCGAATATCGTACCTACGTTCCCAATCCCGATGCTACCCACCGGCACTCCACTCTCCCCGACATATGAAGTCGGTCCGGGACCCTCCAATAAGCCTCCTTTACCGCCGAGAAAGTCGTCCTATCATCCCCCTACTAGTCCGACGCCTTTTGGCTCCCCACCACCGTCCGCTGTCCCCTCTGATTGGAATTGGGCGGTAACGCCTTCGGAAAAGGCTTCTTCGGATCACTTCTTTGAAATTTTGGATCCATTCAAGAAGGGGCATGTCGAGAAGGAGGCTGGAGTGTTATTCCTGGGGAAATCTGGGTTAAGTGTGGAGGATGTTGGGAGGATCTGGTATGTCCCCTTGCCCTTGTTCTTTATGCCCTTCCGAGCATGACTGATAAGTTGTCGTTATAGGAACCTAGCGGACATTGACCACGATGACAGACTCCTCCCTGAAGACTTTGCGGTGGCCATGCACCTTGTACGGGACAAGCTATCAGGGAAAGATCTTCCTGGCGGTACCACGCTCCCTCCTGAACTTGTCCCACCGTCTGTAAGGAATGGTACTCGAGAGATTCCTCCGCCACCACCTCCGCAGCGGGAACCGGAAGAACCTCCTTCAGTTCAGGGTGCTGCTAGCCAGGACGCTCGTGGTAACGAGTCACAGCCTCCTCCTGCGCAAGTGGTGCATGATGTCCCGGAGACAGAGGATGAGGTGAGGTCGGCGACGCCGCCTCCGCCTTATGAGCCTGTTGCTGGCGATGCGGCGATGCGTCGTGATTCGAGTCGGTAGATTGAGGTGTGGCAGTCTTATAGGTGGTGGTTGACCCTAGTCGTACAGAGCTACTTTGCTACTTTATTTTCTTTCGGACAATATTGTACTAACAGGGTATCATATAAATGTAAGCAGCAGATGTCACATAAGAGATCCATGTACAAGTATTGGGACAATTGTTACCGCAGATGCAGCGTGCCATGTTCATCATCTGTCTTTCTCAATACCACCCTACTATCTCCTAACGACTGTACGACCTCTTCCTGTGCCACTTTGGATTTCACATCATACTGACTCCTCATCTGCGCAAACGCGGCAGGAATCTCAGACCGCTCCAAAGCAGCAGCGACGCTAAACAGTGTGAACTCCGGGACGTCCTTTCTGAACTGTGCGACAAGGGTGATTACGAGCAAAAGCACAAAGATGACGGTGGAAGCGATGATCTGAGGTAGGGAGGATGTGAAGATGATCCGTTCGGAGGAAAGTCGCGCGGGGACGTAGGCTTTCGATACCGCACCCTGTAGGAACACTTTCACGGCACTGCGCACTGCACGTGTATACGCGTCCGTGATGTTCGCAAGAGGTGCAGGAGGAACTGTGGTAGTCGATCCGAAATCGGGGAAGGTGGTATTCGATGCCCTGGGTCCGAAGAGGATGTTCCCTTGAGCTTCGGAGCCCATGGCGGAGAATTGAGAAAGTGGACCTGCATTCGAAATGTCCGTCAAGACGTTTGTGAGTAGCGTGAAAGTCTGCGCAGGGTGTAAGTTCCCCTGCGAAGGCTTGATGGTTTCATCCATGACGGTCAATTGACCTTTCCCGTTGTGGCGGACTTCCCGGGTCTCGATTGTCGCATGCGGGGAACAGAGGAGGAAAGCCGTGGCGTATTTTATGGTTTTGCCGTTGAAGATGGTTATGTCCAAGTCGAGCGTAGGGACCCCTGCGAAGTCGATGGCCATTTCGTCGGAGATGTTGGGGCAGTCGTCTCTGTTCGAGATGCATTGCGCCATGAGCCATAGCAGGGAACCTGACACGGGTATCCCGAGGTCAGTTTGATTCGCGAGCTTGTTGGGTTGTGGATTGACTGCTGCGAATCCGGCTACGAACAGCGTTGCCAGTCTCTATCAATGCCAGTTTTGATGACAGGGGACATTGTTTTGAACTTACTGAACGTAAGAGAGGAAGACACGGAAACCCTCAAATCTTGATCCAAATCCAATACCACGTCGGTTTCGTTCCTGCCAGGAATTGAGACACTGCTGTTGATCTTCGCAGCACTCCATGTACACTCGGGTTTCATAATCACCACGTCGCTGAGCCATTTGGCGGGAGTGGTCATCGACAGATCTATAGGTAGTGGAACGATGTACTGTTCGTCTGCTTGGAAAGAGAAGGGGACGCGCAATTGATTCTCCACCCATGCAAGGTTTGCACCTCGAGTAGTAAGATCGAGAGTCCTGGCCGTGATGGAGGGCGCGAATTCTGAGGTGCTATAGTCAGGTAGGGTAGCGTGATCAAGGTGTCAATTGGAGAAGTCTGTCGACGAGAATTGCAATGCACCCACTTGAAAATATCATCTCGTCGGATGGCACCGACAGCTAATGCCACAATGTCACCGTCGAAGTTCGCCGTACTGACAGACACTTTAAAACTATCAGAACGAGTGGTAACAAACTACAGACTACTCACGTGCAGCGGGTGCAAGCGTATTGACTGCGACTAAGAACAAACCAGTGACGAACGCGGTCAAGAAGTACCCCGAGGAATGACGCCTCGCTATGGCGAGTACCGTGTCCTTATAACCAAATGAGAACGTGGAGATGCCATCTATAGCGGTGAGAGGCACTCCGGCGGGCTTCGCGTTGACAGTACGGAAGAATTCTTCGCCCTGGGGGAAACCAATGTTAGCGATAGGGCTGCCATAAACTAGGAAAAGACTTGCCTTCAGGTCCGAGACGAGGGACTTTACGGGAATAAGGCCAAGAGTAATAATGATGATACTTATAGATGTAACCCCAGACTTGATGCTAGCTTCGGAATCTTGATAAGCATATCATAGGCAAAAGCAGTGGAAAAATCATACCCAGATTCGAAGCGGATGTATCCACCAGATTGGTCTTTAATGGGACGATCCGGTAATGTACGACATAACAGAAAGTGAGGTAGGCGATTGCAACGAGCGGAAGAAGCAACAGCTTGATCGTATTCCAGACTGTATGTAATTTGCGTGGCCCGGGTTGTTTTACCGCATTGTCGTGCTGGAAAGGCTGGGCGGCTGGGAAGAGGTGGTCCTTGCTAGGTGCAACATCTGTCTCGTCTTTACCAGGCGCGACGTCGCTGCTATAGGGTGATGGAGTATATTGTGGTCGGGAAGTTGGGAGAGAGGGAAGTTCGTGATACTCAGGCGACTCGGAGCCCGTGGCCATCCTCACGATTCACCACAGGGAGGAAGCGAATGTGGCGAAGGGGATGGTATACCTACCTCAGTTGATGTTATGTGAATGAGTGGAAGGTCACTGGTACAGGTTGCACAGTGTTTTTTGGGTGCCTTGAGGAAAATGGAACTTGCACAAAAGCAGCCACGCACGCGACCTTATTGCAGGCCTCAGGCAGTGACGCCACCGCGTATCACCTGAGCTATTCAACTCAACAAACAAATACTGGAGGCTGAACTGCTCAGAATCGAGTCGATTCTCTCTCGCTGGATCCGAGAAATATCGGAAGCGACGGTGTGTTTAAAGCGGGGGGATCCTCCCCTCGCAGTATTGAGCATCGATTAATGGGCGCGACGCAACAGACGCGACATGAGAACCGTCCAACGCCAAGACCTTTACAATCGTGTTTCCTGAGGCGTTTCCCGGGCAAATTGATGGGTCCTGTCAAGAACAGTCAAGTTGTCTCCATGCTGTCCTTCCATTGAATTCGTCGTATATGCTGAACTTAAAGCTATACCATATCCGGCTATATCATTGCCTAAATAGGGTAGCCTCCGTCGGTTTCGGGAAATGATGTGATCAAAGGGATCACGGACTCAACGCCACGAGATATTGCAGCTCTTCACTCTTTACGGACAGGTCTGTCGTTGCAACAGCTAAAAATTAAGGTTTTGCTACGTATGCCCTAAGTTGTGGCTGTCCGCATGGCATTTATGCGCCATCCCTTGTCACGGTCCTGTTGGCTGGGTACCCTCAACGACAGGAATTCTGGTGGGAAGTTCTCTCCTTCAAAGAGGATCGATAGGATGGTCCCGCTTAGTCAACTTTGCCTGCTCTTGAAGGTCTACCATGTATACCCCTCCTAACGCCTCGTCTACATTGAGATCGCTACTCCTTGTAACTCTTTTAAGCCGCGTCGCCTATGGCGCATCACCCAGTACGTCTCTCTTTGCCACCATCCAATTTCTCTATTGAACTTCAGCTTGCAGCGTGGGTCAGCCTCAACCTTTCCGTCCCCGCGTCTCTCACCGACCAAGAACTCGACCAAAACTTTGTCGAGGTCGATATCGGAACGCCTCCGCAAACCGTTGAACTTGTCGTAGACTTACAGGTGGACTCGATCTCGACCTATTCGGCAGATTGTCCGTTCTGTCCTGGGACCACGTTCTTTGACTACAAGGCATCATCCACGTTTAGGGTAGTTATGCTTGCGAGGAACTGTCGAAAGGACATATACTGATGGGCTTTGCACAGTACAATGGAGATCGGCACTTGCAGACGAGATATGACTTTGATGGGGCATGGGCTTATGATACCATTGGGTTTGGTGGTCTGGTGTCAAGTGCAGACGTTGATCTCGGTACGTACGAGCAATACCCTTTGAAGAGTCAGCCTAATATGATCTGCGTTGATTCCAGGTTTAGTCCGCTCACTCTCAACCAACTACTCAAACATTCGAACGTGGAATGGGGCGATAGGCTTCCTAGCGAACACGTTCCGCAATGGTACCTTCAAACGACTTGTTCCTGACCTGTATTCCTCTGGCAAATTGCTCAATCCGGTCATTGGAATGCGCTTCGATCCTCAGAATCCAAAGTTGACCATTGGTGCTTTGGACCCGAATGACTATGTTGGGGAGTTGAACTGGGTGCAGATTGAAGACGACCAGATGGAGTGGTACGAGTACAATGTGTTCAAGATTGATGGCTTTGCAGGAAGGAATGGTTCATTGCTGCCGTTTGGTGACAATATGACTGCCGCATTGAAGTCTAGTATGTGGATTCGCCCTCTCGCAGATGCTTCAGGTTGGGTCCTAATGCTCTGTATATGCAGTTTCAGGCGATATAGCTATCCCGAACAACCAGACGTACTTCTCGGATGACAACTACACCGGTCCGATATTCAACGGGACTGGTGGTATCAATACCGACCCTACTTACCATATCACTTCCTATCCATGCCCAACCAACAGCGATGTCTTCCCCGGGATCACTATCCCCGAACCATACGTAGATTTCTCGGTGGTGATCAACGGAGTGTCGTATATGATTGACTCAAAGAACAACTTGTTGAAAGCACCTTCGATATTTTCGCCCAGCGGATATTGCAATGTAGGGATATCAGACACCTCGAATCCCAATGGCACTCAGCCTACGTCCGTGTTGGGCATGCCTTTTCTCCGGAGCGTGTATATGTGAGTGAAGTCACAAATTCCAGTTGTTGCACAACTCATGCGCATATTGAATGACAGTGCATATCGGTTCCCTACCGAGTCCTGCCCCGGATTCTATGGCTTCGCCTTCCCCTCTGGTTTGAATAGGACCCAGAGCCAGACGTCTCAGAAGCCGGCGTCTACCCCGTCGCAAAGCGCACAATGTCTCTCGTTCTCCAGGCCGACGTCGACGCCGACGGTGACCAGAGCCGCACCCCCAGGCTCGCCTACGGGCCAGTATGCAGTGTACGGACAGGACGGGATGCAGGCCCCTTTGATCGGCACCGAGTTCCTTGCAAAGGCGATTTCAAAGGTGACCGGTTGAGGATGGCGGGATTGATTGAGATGATACGATAGGATACCACTGAGATCTAGGGTAGCGTAATGTAGGACAGACATAGTTTACGAAAAGAAAGAGTCGTTGAATACTGGAAGCTGCACGTGCAGGCAAAGTGGACGCGCATCAGCAGTAGCCGAGCGACACAGAGTTTCCATCCTCGTCCAGCCAAAATCCCAGCGCCGACCTTGGAAGTTGTCCGTCACTGCAGCCCTCATCTCGACTCTCCATGCTGGGCGCAAACATCCAGCTCCAGCCCAACAAGGGCCCGCAAAACCAGCAGCAGCCCGGCCCTCAACAGCAACAAGGGCCACAGCCGTCCGAAATCCCCCTTCCCCCGCAGAGCGGACAAGACTTCACCCTCTCGAGCGTGCTGCACTTTCTACAGACAGAATGGAGACGATACGAACGCGACAGAAACGAATGGGAGATTGAACGTGCGGAGATGCGGGTGCGTATGCGTTTGCTCTCCGTCGACTGTCGCGTCTCACAAGACTTCCACCCCGCACCCTCCAGGCACGCATTGCCCTCTTAGAAGGCGAACGACGGTCTTTCGACAATGTCAAGCTCGACCTTATGCGTCGTATCAAAATGCTCGAGTATGCCCTCAGAGTCGAGCGGTGTGTCCTTTTCTGCGCGTTCGTCGCGTACCCCATTTCTTGACGTGTCGCCATGCAGCACAAAGCAGCTCAAGGAGCCCTCTTCACAATCCGTTCCACCTGCAAAGTTGGCACTCATACAAGCCCAAGGGGGCCCGGGAAGTCAGAAGGAGGATGGCTACAGCCACAAAGAGGGCAGCAGCGGGAGCTCTCCGCGCAGTGAAGGTTCGTCATAACTTACTGCGCTGGTATACTCTATTCTATGCTAACTGGTACCCAGACTCGCCGTTGCCCCCAGTTGGCCCCATGAACGGATCATCAGGCCCTTCAAGTAAGCAACAAACATGGTCAACAACTTGGTCGGGTGCCAATGGTCCAACTGCTGCCGCCGCAGGCACCCTCGGCAAACCGCCACTAGGGCGTGATCCAAAGAGCAGGGCGCGAAGCAGAGACTATCTCAAACAGTTCGAGTTATCCCGCTCCCGGATTTCTGCTGTCTACTGACTATGCCTTCTAGGTGTCTACAGGAGATTTCATACCTCACTTCTCCTCAAGCAATGAATCCTCTGCCGAACCGTCCTCTTCTCAACAATTCTTCCCTACCAGTGGCCCTTCCAAACGTGCCCTCGTTCGAGCAAATGGCATATAACGGTCGTCCGCGGAAAGTAATGCCCGAAGTTGGCAAAGAATTCCCGATTCTGAACGGGATCAGCATGTTGTCGGGTGCAAACTCAGCATCGAGTTCTACATCTGGTACCCAAACGGATCGTCCGAGCACATTGGGAGCGAATCCGCCTGCCAATGCTCAGCAACCTCCCCAAGCAGCAGGAGTCGGTGGTCCCGCTCCACCACCATCGACGCAGCAACCTTCGCAGATTGCTCAACCGAGCAATACTGATGGCCAGGCTGAATCGAGACCGAAAGAAGACGAAACAGATCTGCAGAAACTGACAGCGATCTTTCGACCTGATGACGACTTCAAGGAGAAAGTGCGGCTTGCACGTGAAGCGTCTATAGAGCAACAACAGGCCGGAGTCAACGTGAATGATCCTAGTGGGTCGAGTTTCGGTGGGGCAGCGGCATGGGAGAGGAGGGCGAGGGCGGACGAGGAGGATGCGAGAGATGAGGAGCCGGCTGATATTGAGGATGAAGAGGCCAGTGAGATTGGGGAGGGAGAGGGGGCGAAAATTTGGAAGGCGAAGAGAACGCTGAGGAAGTCAGTCTTGCCATCTTGTTGAAATTCTCACCGTCTCTCTATTTTGGACGACTTTTTCTTTGAATCCGCTCAAGGTTGTTTTGGACTAACTAACTTGTCGTTGCAGTCATCTCGACGCCGTCCGAGCCGTCGCCTTCCACCCGAATGAACTGTGTCTAGCCACAGGTGGTGATGATAACACAGTGAAGATCTGGAGAGTAGAACTTTCTGGACTGGCATCTTCCGCGTGAGTCGTCAATCGCCGATTATATGACCCTCTTTCACACTACTGATGCAATCCGCATCCGTCTTTGCTATCGATGTCCTTGTGTCTTCCTGTTCTCGCATCTGCAGAGCACGTCCAACTACAGACGTCGAACCGCAACTCACTCTGCGCGGGCACTCTGCGGCCATAACGCGACTGGTACACTCACCCTCCAAAAATCTTCTCTATTCCGCGTCCCTCGATTCGTCCATCCGGATATGGGCCCTTCCCGCAACTACGCACACGACGTATGCGCCATACGATAGCACGAGGGCCAGAGGGGAACTGATTGGACATACGGATGCGGTGTGGGATCTTGCACTGATGAGGGATGAAAACACGCTGGTGAGCGTGGGTGCGGAGGGTCTTGTGAAGGTTTGGGATGTTAGCGGACCGTCTGGAGGAGGATCTTTGAAGTTGTCGTGGGGATATGATGGGCTGGAAGCTTCTTCGAACGAAGCGTCGGAGGTGGAGAGGGAGGGGGAGAAGCAACAGTCGCCTGGAGCTACTGCTGTAGAGGCTATCAAGAGCGATTTGAAGAAGGTCGCGGTTGCGTATCAGAATGCAGTTATCAAGATCTTCGACGTTGAGACCAGCAAGGAGCTTGTCAAGCTGCACACAGAGGGTGAGTAGCCGTACCGTTTTCGTTTTGGACCTCTTGGCGAGTCTCGCTGACTGTTTCTTCGATAGTTGGCGGTCCTGAAAGTCAAGCGAATAGTATTGTCTCGCATCCTACCATGCCCCTTCTTTTCACCGGCCACGAAGACAAGTACATTCGGATATTCGACATCATCACAGGTAAATCTCTCACTCCTCCCACGCTGCCAGATTATAAATGGTACTCCATTTCCAGGCCAATGCACACACTCGATGCTCGCACATCTCGACGCCGTAACCACACTCTCCGTTGATCCCTCTGGCTTCTCTCTAGTATCGGGCAGCCACGATTGTTCAGTCCGGTTCTGGGATATCCTGGAGTCGAAAGGGTGCGTTCAAGAGATCACGAGTCATCGTGAAAAGGCTCGGGAAGGTGTGCTCGCGGTCGAGTTCCATCCGACGCTTCCGGTCATGGCAAGTGCGGGTGCGGATGGGGTTGTGAAGCTCTATGCTTCGTCGTGAATGCCTCTTCTCTGTGTGTTTACCTGGGATGGTGTTTATGTTCTTCTCGTTCGCCCGCTCTACTTACGTCATTTCTCCTTATGAACGGTATATCGCTGGAATTCTTTCTGCTGTTCTCTCGTCATGACATGATGTTATTATCCTCCCTCTTTGTCTCTTTACGTGTTTCATTCTTTGCTACGCTTCATGATGATAGAACTTCGCATATAATGTGCATGGACGTTACTTTACTTTCATCGCTCTGTGCGTTTTCACGGTCTGTTTTTGGTTTGTAGCACCTTCATGTCTGATCCTTATACCTGCGCTAGTTGTTATATGACCCGCTCCCAGAACTGCATCCAGTCCGTGTCGATCGTTGACGTTTTGAACGATAAGTGAGAACGAGGAAGATAAATTAGACTTGTAGGACAAGGTGTGCGACAGAGGGAGATGCTACGGCTACAATATTGCTGTTGGTAGTGATACAGGTGTGGCAAGTGATATCTATATGGTACAGGCTAGGTATTGGGAACCAATGAGTGTCAAGACGTGAGTCCTCTAAATTGGAGGTGGGTGATTTATAACGTATCAAACAGCTAAACGAGTCGATCGACGGTGTTCAGTATGACAGGTGTCATCACGAGAGGAAAAGTATGGTCAACAGACGTACATATGTGCATCCCTTGTTCGACAGCGAGGATTTCCACCCCGAGGCACATTTCCTCAACCAGGCTGCGTACCTGGGCAGTGATGATGTGGTGGATAGGTCGATCGTAACGACCTCGCACGTCTTCTTTGCAGTGCATGATGTACACTCGGACACCTTGCAATGCGTCCTTGACCGACGGTTCGCCGCGAGCATTAGACCGCGATGAGCCTTCACCCGTCTTTTGTCGTTTGCGAGCGGGAGATTCTGTACCTGACGCAGACGAGACGACGGCAGACTTCTCTTGACGGGCTCCAACCACAGCCCTTGCCAATCCTGTCAACTCCTCGCATAGATGCCATGGATCGAGATGTCCGTACAGCATATCACTGGGACGTCCGGACGGCCAAGAACATTCAATGAAGATCGTAGACAGGGTCCCTGCGAGTATCTTTGGTGCCGCCGTACGCCAAACTTCACGCGTCAGTGGAGTCGAGGCAATACTATCTGGTTCGACGTCCCCGAAGTAGAGCAGTTCGCGGGTGGTTGGAATATGGCGGAGGAAGAAGGCGGTGGATTTGTACGGGGTATTTGTGCGTGTTTTGCCGTGGCTCAGAGGCATGGCGAGGACTGAGATGGTTTTCGAGATCGAATGGTACTCTCCGCCAGTTGGGAGTCTGTACATGTACGAAACGCAGTTAGCACGTGGAATAGGACTGGGTTTCCTTGAGACTAGCATCGTACACTGAATATACCAATGCACTGTCAGGGTCATCGTCGTTCCAGGATGCGAGATTGGGCCAACAGCGGTCGGAGAAGACTGTTTCGAGATCCTTCAAGGTTTCGCGTGCAGCGTATATTCTACGAGCTGGCCCCTTCAGCGAGCCAGCTGAGAGAATAAGACTATTGATATGGTCGAGGTGTCCGTGCGTAACAAGGAAGCACCTGCATGCGATTCAGGGTATGGTGGTCAATCGAAATGATTCTGGAAGACATACTGTATCCATGAATATACTTCAGGTGCATTATAATGTGGACCACTTCCGGATGATCCCTCTGTTGGTCGTGTGCCAAAAGCTGTAGGATTCCCCCTGAGAATAACATCGAGCGCGCCGATACCTGAACCTTTGGATAGTTGAGCATATGACAGGTGGCCATGATCCTTGGGTCAAAAGACGTGTTTCAAGGTGTTTATTGAGTGTACGGAGTACTTACCAGCCTCTAAGGCAATCATACCGTCATGCCAAGGCTGATCGTGAGGCTTCAACAGATATCTGGCGATAGGGGAATAATGGTTCGTGATTAGGGTATGCAATATGGATGGTTTAGGGTCTTGTAATTCAACATACGTACGCCGAGAGATTATGCTCATTAGGGCCACCCCCTTGGAGAAAGGGAAGTCAGTGATACTGCAAATCTGTCAAGTTGAGGAAGTATGAATTCACCACATCCGAGAACCATGATATCGAAGGCAGCCATTGAGGGCCTCAGGGAGCGTCAGTCTGGCAAATTCGCAAGCCTAAGGAGCACTGAGCAGTGAAGTTGTGTAGAACGGTTCGACGGGCCTTGCTTTTTATAGGAGACCCCTGTAGCGGGTAAGAGGGGTGTGTGTCATTTTTTAGGAGAGCGGTGACCTCGGAGCGTTGATGGTGGTTGTAGTACTCCTGATGGATATAATACACGGGAACCTGTGTATCGATATCGCATATGTCGAACGATTAGCTGTTTTTACTCTTGACGTTGTCTACCGCGCGGGTTGGTAGACATTTAGAACCGTTGGTTGTTTCCGGTTCAGTCACGTCCGTCAACACATCCTGACAAGGCAATCGGAACTTCCCAGCCTGATAAAATCTGTCTCTTCTTGTACCAATCTTGTACAATATCCTGAGGTACCTCCGAGGGTATGAATGCAAACTCCGATATTTTACCCATGGATCAGGTATACAACATCCGCATCAATTGTCCGATTTTTGGTGAGTAGTAGAGGGCTGTTGGATTCCCAAGAGTAGGTAAAGGAGAGGGAGAGAAAGAGGAGAACAAGGGAAACAAGGGCTAACGAACGGCGGTCATACTCCAAAGAAGGAACGTGTTGTAGAGGTCAATAGCATAGAAGGGTAGAGGAATTAGTACAGTAGTTGTAGGAATGGCTTCGAAATGGGATATCAAGAACCTAGTTTCAGAGTTAGCCCGCTATATTCGACAATGGCTAGACTGATGCAGAACTTACCGAGTAGACTGTTCAACGCACGCTGCACGTCATATCCGTGCTTCTCCAACGCAGTGACCGCTTGCGTACGGCTGAATCCCATACCGCACAGCGTTTTCACGGCTTCAATATCGTCGTCAGCCGCGGGCGTGGGCTCTTCCACCAGCTGTTGTTGTGCCAATGCAGGAACCGGAGGAGCCTCGTGGTGTTTTGCCTTCTTGCGTCCGAAAGGCAGACGGATCTGGAGATGGTACAAAGGCATTAGTGCGGTGTGCAAGACATAGGTGAATACCAACAACTTACGCTAAGCTTCGAATGCCTTGTTGGAGGCTTCTCTTTTTCCTTGTCCGAGGAGGCTGTGGAAGGCCTAAGCTTGGGAGAGGAGTGTCGAGGGGGAGGAGACAACTGACGAGGAGGTGGGGAGATTGATCGTGTAGCACTTGAACTGCTCCCTCTTCCAGGTGAAACGGGAGGGGTAGATGCAGGGAAAGGTGTAGCACCAGAGTGAGAAGGTGGCGGGCCCGGAGGTGGCTGGTATTTCTGGGGGGTACTCTGATTGCTTGTACTCGTGAAGGAATTGTCGAGGGCTAAGGTATCAGAAGCGTGTCCTCCGAAGGCGTCGTCGAAGGAAATACCAACAGAGCCGTTGCTCTGACTCGGTTGAGTAGCCGGCTGTTGCGCTTGAGGAGATCCTGCGCCGAATGCGTCGTCAAATGAGAAGGGACGTGATTCCGATGCCGCTGCATTCCCAGTACCTGTTGGTTGTACAGGTGCAGCGGGGGGTTGTGCAGAAGTACCGGATTCCGAAGACAAAAACACCGCATCAAAGTCATCCTTCGCAGCAGGTTCAGTCGCAGCAGGAGCTGTTCTGGCCGGTAGAGCAGCACCTGGAGCGGGGAAACCATTAGGAGCCGATGGAATTGCGGTAGAAGTCGCGGCATCGGTGGGAGCAGAAGCTGATGCGGCAGCGAAATCGAAGTTGTCATCGAACGCAGAGTCAAACGTGAATTGAGAGAATTGGGATGGTCCACTGCTGCTAGAGATTTTGCCACCGAATGCTTCGTCAAAGTCGCTTACACTGGCAGTCGTTGCACCGTTCGGCTTCGGTGTTGCGATGTCCGTTTGGGGAGCTTGAGACTGGGGGCCGTCCGTAGCAGAAGGAACACCGAAGACAGAATCGAAGTCATCCTTAGCTGCTGGAGGTTGCGCAGGTGTAGCTCCGAGTGCGGATTGCTTCCCCTGCTCGGCAGCGGGTAGGGCTTGTGCAGACAGCCCGAATGAATCATCGAAAGCAGACACTGTGGTGGGTGCTGCAGCCGATTCAGCTGGCGCCTGGGTAGTAGGGGCTACAGGAGCAGTACCTTCAGTGAGCTTCGCCTTGACGTTGGTGAGGGGTTCGTCATCATCGCTATCGCTACTATCGCTCTCGTCTGCATCAAGCTCTTTCAACTGGGTATCTAGATGCGTATGCTCTTCTTGAGTGTCTTCCGTTGGAGGGGCGCCGGAAGCAGATGGCTCTGCTCCTGTTGGCGTAGCCACGACTTCGTCTATAGGGGGGAAATGAGAAGCAGCGTCGCCTTCAGGGGCGGGATCGGCAGGCTTGGGTAAAGTCGCTGTGCTAGGAGGGGTTACGAACAGGTCGGTTTCGGCGGGAGACAGGGCATTCTGTGCGCTATCGCTAGAAGCGGGAGGAGCGATATCGCTAAGTGGAGCCAGTTTGCTTTGTTCGCTCTCAGCAGGTTTCTGGTCAGGCTCAGCAGCTGAGAAACCAAAGGGATCATCAGGATCAGTTGAGGTAGCAGACTTCTCGTTAGGGGGTGCGGTCGGTGTAGGTACCGAGGTATCACTGAATGGCAGGAAGGGTGACCCAGAGCGGGGAGGGCTACCGGCCATGGCCAGTCTCTCGAATGAATTGGTACTCTTGACGGAGGACGGGCTCGTGACAGGCGTATTCAATTCGGGACTGACAGGGAGAGGTTGAGCAGCCGCGAATGCCAGGGAATCTGGAGAACCTGTCGGAACGACATCGTGTCCATTAGTCTGGGCAGGAGGAGCTTCCTTGGCGAGCTCCGCCTCAGCCTCCTCTCTCTCCTGAGTGGCAGATCGTACTTCAGCCTGGGCGTCGGCGAGTTCTTTCTCAACCTTCGCCCGTTCTGCCTCTCGCGTAGCAAGTTGTTTCCGGGCGACAGCAAGGAGGCCCTTCTGCTGCCTGGCTTCCTTCTTGGCCTTCTCGACTTCCACCTTCAGGACTTCAACCTGGCTCCCAACTTCAGCCATCTTGCGCTGGAGATCCCTGACTTCTTCCTTATCTCGCAGAAGATTCTGCTCGATTTCGGCCTTCTCCACACGAACAGCACTGAGGTCACTCTCCGCGTGGATCAACTCCTGGCGTGCCTTCTGGATATCAGCTGTTTGGTTGTTATAACGCTCCCGCAAGGTACTGAGAAGTTTGGTCTCAGTTTCATATGCCGCCTTCGCCGATGACAATTGAGTTTGCAACGCGCTGAGCTGAGCTGCTTGCTCCGTAAGCGTACGCTCGAGGTTCTGGCGTTCTGCCTTTGCTGTTTCCAGAGAGCGATTCGTGGAGTTGAGCTGATTCTGAACGTTGCCAATCTCGGCCGACTTGTCCTGCAGAGGAGGAGAAGGTGCTGCGGGTTCGTCATCGTCGTCGAGCAGATTCTTGCTCGGATCGGGAGTGTCTGGGGAACAGTCAGTTGGCCGGAGAGTGCTAAAACCACTTAGGGAGCTCACGTGATTGACTAGGAGCAAATGGCGAACTTGCAAATGGATCCATTGCACCGTAAACGTGGTGCTGAGGAACTTCGGGTGAGGCGGTATGTTGTGCTGAGAGAGTACCTGTAGCCTGGGG
>JSYW01000516.1:0-48259 GCA_000787475.1 Lentinus polychrous | reverse complement strand
TTGAGTTATTCACGGAACTGTACCCAGTAAGTAAATCAACAGTAAGTACTGTTCGAATTCTCGGAGAGCTGGGGACTAGAGTTCGTTCAGCCGTCGTGCATGTAGTAGCTAGTAAGCTAGATAGCAGAAGAATACAAGAATATGTACATCTAATGATACACACTTTTCATGCAAATATCCAGGCAGCTTGACGTCTCGAACACTATGCGATATGGAGAACCTCAGTTTGCAATCTCCTCTCGAACGACGACCTTCCCTCCGAGTCGTTCCTTGTCTTGCTGGGAGCCATGTACGTGGATCCCGGTGTTGTCGTATGAGAGATACTCATCCGTTCCAAACGAAGTGGTGAAGGTAACGTGTAGTCTCCGGTTGTTAGTGAGAATGATGACTGTTCCCTATTGATGGCTTCTCGGAGATTGAGGAGGACGCGTGCGCTCAGAATGGAATGGAAGACACGTTGAAGTCTGTCATTATTTGTGATTAAAGTGCGGACATAGGAAGTAGGGGCATAGTTACATGGCAAGCAAGTTTGCCAGGTCGGGCTGAGGCCAGGTCAGTGAACGTTCGTGGGTAGTTGTACTGAGGTAGAACTCACAGGTGCAGCGACGATTACGATTAGGTTTACGATAGATATGCCTTTTCATTCCTCCTGTTACTCAATCCATTGCTGATACCCAATAGTAGCACGCACCAAATAGATAAATGTAAAATAGTATACCGTCCCGATATAGCACAGCAATGAAGTTCCTGGTCCCGCCAACGACTCTGTCTATTCGAGTGTTATAGTGGCGATGTCAATGACAAAGGTGGTACGGTGGACAACTTACAATGTTGAACACCCTTGATGAGCGTGAGGATAAGTTGGACTGGAACAATCGGTGTAAGCTGCAAACTCTACCGATAATATTGAGGATATTGACTCTACGCACACGTCTCGAATAAAATCACAATCACAAAGCTGACTGCGATCACTGGGTTACCCGCACTGAGCAAGCATCTGACCGTTGAGACTGATCAACATACTTCCATCAAGTGAACTTACAGGAACGAAGTGGAGTAGCTCACCCTGGCGTTTGAGGCGATGGGAACGGGGAGACTGAGGTGACGGGGCAGTGTGAGTATCAAATTGGCCGAGAAACCACCGACAGAATGGAGTACGTACATTCTATCGAATCTAGGAAGATCGACTCAATGACGAGGGTGGGCGTGAGCCCAAGGAGACATGCGAAGCCTAGGATGAAGGCAATACGTCTACTACGGCCCCATATCGCCCATGTCCTAACGACGAGTATAACTGACGAAGTTGACAGATGGTTTGAATTCGAGAATGTCAAGGTAGCCCGCTCGTGGGTATCTCACTTACATACCTTCGGCGACAGCTATCCCGATCACAATCAGCCCTGTACGGAGATGAAATCTGTTATGAGTAGCCCTTGGCATTGTCCCACCATCCCGGGTAGAACTAACTAACAGAAATTGATAGATCACTTACATCCAGCTGGTTGATATGTTAGTTCACAAGTCCGCATGGTGATATTGGGTTTTAGTTGGTCTTGGAGCCAGGTTTCAATGAGGTTATGGGCAGAGGAATGATTTGACCCGTAGACTTACAGAATAGTACGAGGGTGACGTCCACAAAGGGAAGGTAACGTGTGAGGAAGAAGAGCACCTTGATGAGGTTCCAACGCGAGGGCCAAATTAGTTCAACCTCTGCGCTCAATGTCAGGAGATAGTCATACACCTAACGTCGCCCCGACGTCCGTGAGGATCTATACAGACGTCTGTGAAGTAATGAGTTGCAACGCACCAACAATGCCGCGGCGGCGACTGCAAGATATCCGGTAAGTAAACAGATGCGTGTACAAATATGCACAAAAGATTGCAACATACCATCTGTGTACTGCAGAAAGCAACATGAAGTGAACGTTCAGTACAGCACAGGTTGGCATCAGGAGAGAACATACCGTTTCGAACCTCAACCGTTCGAAACTTGTCACATTCACATACGATGGAACCGTCGTGCGTGTCTGCATCCTCCAATTTCTCCACCCACCGAGCAACTTGTGCAGAAGCGAAAGGCCAGCTTGAGTGAAGTCGCCGTCGAGAGAGATGGGATGTTGGTAAGAGGGGGACAAAAGCTAATGGCCTGACATCTCATGGGTATATGATTGGCATATGATGTAAAGGTCTCGAGGACAATCTGCTCTAAACGGCAACATTAAATGGATCGTATAAACGTTTTCGTCTCGGCATATGCATTGTTGATCTATTTTGACAGATTGTGGACCCGTGGTAAGTAAATGCATATGATTGCCGATGAATGACAAGGAGCAGTATTTTTGCTATAACGAACCGTCAGAAGTGGGCGCAGATGATTCTTGCGAGACCCATACCAGTAACAGACCAGTAACAAACGCGATGGGTCAACAAATGGGTGAACGGTGCGATGATGGAGAGTCGTTGAACGTTACACGTGTTGACGTTTTGAAGCCGAAGCGCTGAAGGAGGATATTCAAGTAGCCGCCGAGGTTCTAAAGCAGAAGTTGGAGTTATTTAAGAGTCACTTCTAGTAAGTACTTACGGCTGTAGATTCTCAATGTATAGGAACCTATTCTATTCCTTCAGCCCCCTACTATGGCTGCGGTATTCCCGTCGCAGGTACGCCGACGACGAGTCATGAGTACTGTACTTTTGGTAGAAGCGAACTTAAGAGTTGCTATGAAGGCATACTCCTTGCCAGTTACCAGAATCCATTGTACGTACCATGTATCACTCCATGAGTTTATTCCTGATTAACCAATAGCGATGAACAAGTGTCATGCATATCCCGAATGGTATCTTGGAACGCACCTGGTTGCATGGAAGAAACGGCCTCCTCGGCAAGGCAAAGCAGCGGGACTCAGACTAGCAACGAGTAGTCTTCTCTGCAAACATCCTGCGAGCGCCATGGTTCCCAGAAGAGGAGCATTTCAGTAACTTCAGTTGCAACGCACCTACAAGCAACCATCCCAGATACAAGGCTTCAGTAAGCAGAAATGGACAAATATCAATCGCGGTCTGTGACGGTAACATGGTAAGATACAATAATCGATACAATAAGTAGATTGCAACGATCCCCCCGGGGCTCTAATCGTGAGAAAAGCTCCCCAGCGGGAGCGTTGGCAGCATACGAATCATGCAGTGCGCTGTGCTAAAGTGACGAAGAGACAATGGGAGGAGGAAACTGTATCTCTTCAGTCCACCTGGGTAGCATATTAAGTGAGAACTCGTAACAAATGTATGAATCGAGTGCGAAACGAATGTACTGGGGAATACGGAGTGCCGTGCACAGCGGATCAACGACAATTGAACTGGGAGAGTAGATCATTGAATCGTTCGTCATGGATCTTCCGGGCAGTAGCGTCGACGTTCTTCGAGATCGCAAGAACAACTTTGCGTAGTGCCAGTGGATCTACACGTCCCGTGCAGGCAAGCAGTTTGGCCGCAGCAACAAGGTTGTGCAGCGCTTAGTAGTATGAAGATATCTCAGCATGAGGCAATTGTCTATAGAAGCTGAAACACTCACCTTGCGGATCCGACATAGGCGGGATTTCCTGTCCTTCCAAACCCGAATCTCTCGCAGCGAGACACATTAGTACCCTTTGCGCCACCATCTCATTCTGCGCCAACAAATTGATCAAGAGCTGGCCAGCAGATATTGCCTCCAAGCCCAGCGAGTCCGTCTCGGGGGCACTCGCCAGTATGCTGTCGATGGCTGCGAAAGCTTCTGTCATCCAATCTTCCCAGATGGCATCTGCCTTGTTTTGTTTCCAACGGAATACCTGGCGATCTATCGCATCTGTCAATATAGTCACGATTGCCCCTCGTCCACGTAAGGTCATTCTCCAAAGATCGTCGAAATTCTCGTTGAGGGTGGTAACTGGGCGAGCAAGGAGGCGTGACATCGCGTCTCGGACGCTCTGAACGACTTGAGGGCCTTCTGCAGTGGACAACTGAGCTCGCATGGTTGTCTCAAGTTCGTGATATACAAGCATTGCATCTGCTTTGCTCTTCTCATCTCCGTTGAAGGCCGGGTCGGCGGGAAGGTCAAGGTCTCGAGAGAAGAGGTATTGGACGCGATGGGCAAGGGACAAGATAAGCCAAGACGACCCAATCATCGCTGTTGCAATGAAGATAACCACGAACCAGCCTGCGAGGACGTGGAGCGTGTTGAGATATTCGGCTATCCCCATGAGGAACAAAAACATGGACGAGAGGAAAAGGATCGGGAGCAAAGCGGCCGTTTCCAAGATACGCCATCGCATCCTGCGGAGATGTTGGAAGTGGTCCTGCCGAGTGGTGCTCAAGGTATGGCTTGCGGAGTCGCGGTACCTTCGAAGGCGGCGTTTCATGCCATGTCCTGCTAGAACAGTGAAGATGCAACAGAGCAAACTGGCCAACCAAAAGAACTTGACGCGAGTCGCGTTTGAGACAAGTGCCGTGCCAAACTTGGGAGGTGGATACTAGTAGCGAACAAAGGTTAGTTGCAGTTATCACCCCGGGCGGTGAATACCCTTACATAGCCTGTAGGTCCCTGTTCAAACTGGAAGTCGCGGTGAGGACTGGGTTTCGTGTATGCTCGTACAGGTAATTCAATGATGATTCTGTGTGCCATGGCGTAGAAGAACGCCACATAGAGCGACAGACCCCCAGTCTGATGTTGCATAAGAATTGTGTCAATTCAGGGGTAATACATCCATATTGGCGATACCGTGCTCACCCATAAAACATAGCTATCCACTCTCTCAATACAGTCGTCGATCACTGCGGCGTCTATGTTCGCAATACTTCTTGCAGCTTTGACTGAACTGCGAAAGGTTTCAGGTGCCTGGTTTGCCTGGGGTGTCATTTTGCTCTGCAGCGTCGGCTGAGAATATTGGTTATTCGACGTCATCCTGTCGGGAACGACTGATATCAACGCGTACCATGATAGTTTAGTAGATTCCAATAGAAAAGTGGCAAATTCTCGGGTGCTGAAAGTATGAGGCAGGTGTCGTTTGCGATGCAGCCTGTGCAAGGCAATGGAGGAAGAAACGAGTTTCTTCCGGCGCCTAGGGTATAGGCACTGCCGAGGCGGCGTCTGCGCCCACTAACGACACTAAGGAGAAGACAAGGAATCTAGGACCCTGAGGACATCGACAATAATGAATGGAAGTCGCCGGGCATGGACAAGTACGTGAGTTGTCAAGGAAACAGTCCGGAAGGGGAAATCCTACAGTTCTCGGGCGGGCGTTCAATAACCTCGCTGTTTGATTTGTTGTTATGGGTCCCACTTTCCCTCCAGGGTCCAAATCATCCGAGCCCAACCAGGCCCAACCCGAAGGATCGTGGTGTTGAATTCTTGAGGAGTGCACCAAGCAAGAAGAGTGGTGGGCCTTGTCAAAGCGTGAGCTGGAGCTTAGGAAGCTGGGAAGCAAACTCTATGCTATCGCTTGTGATCATAAACAATGGAAATTGCCTTTCGGCAAGCGAATGCCTGTGAACCACAAGATTGTATATGTATGTTACTTTGCATGTGAGATCATAAGTCACTTTGCCGGAGTGGTTAACGGGATCGCCTGCTATGTAATAGCTGTCAGCGGTTGGGCTTTGCCCGCGTGTGTTCGAATCGCACAGGTGACGATCTTTTTGCATACCCCTGGCTTTCACACCGTTCAACATGCATGTGTCATACGTTTTGAAGCTCAGAATAGTCGAAATGGATTCGCAGAAAGTATGGCGCTGCCACCAATATGGGTTATATTACCGGGTCCACTGTGACAAGTGAATGTTTTCAGTACAACAAACGTACAAGTGCTGCAGATGAAGTCAGGATTCAGCAGAACAAGACCAATACAAGATGGAATGGAGAGATACATCCATGTTCAATGTTACCCTTTATTCCCCAAGTTACTCGCAGCAGCAGCTCTTCGTCTCTTGTTCCCCCTCCGGATCTCCATGAGGTCTGCCTCCAATTCGGACTCCTTGCAATTAGCCATCTGCAATGGCGTAACACTCCGGCCAAGAACACCAGTTTGGTCTGAACCCTTATTGGCACCTTTCTTCCCTCGGCCCGTTCTGTTCGAGTTACCTCCCCCGCCTGTCCCTCCTCCACCTCCAGCACCGGTGCTAAGGTGGGTCGAAGTCAATGGGAGTGGGAAGGGGGAAGGAAGCTCGTCAACCGAGAGGGAGTGAGGGTTGAGGAAGGGTCCACCCGTTATGGGACCAGAGGAGATGGAAGTTATGCCATTTTGAAAACCAGGACCGGTGCCAGACTGAGGCGTAGGCGGTGGGGAAGTTCCTCCCAGTTTGTTGCGGAGTTTCCGAGTAATGTGAGGGCGCGATTGAGAATCGAGCGCACCATCTGTGAACAGATACGGCTCAGTACGTTTGAAAAATCGAGTGAAGGAAAAGACGCACCACCGACTGTTCCTTCTCCGTCTTTCTCTTCTCTGGCCCGTCGTTTGCGTTCCTCAATCCCTTCTAATAGGCGCTCTCGTATTCTCGCTCTACCCCGCTTATATTCCTCCTCAACCTTCTCGCGCTCTTCCTCATACGCAGTTTGTATAGATTCTAATGTACGTTTCTCTTGGAATGATAAGGAAGCTAGCAAGGCGGAACGCTCGAGCGATAGAGGGTATAATCGAAGTTGATATGCGGGTACTGTTTCGGGTCGGGTGGCGAGGAGGAACGCAACGTTTGTGAGCTCCCTCACTGTTTCCTGATAGTTTGTTCCGGGACTAAAGTACATTCTACTTTATGAGTATCTCAACAGCTCTCGAACGGGATGCCTGCCGCCACTTACTCGTCTCTGCGATCGGTGATCTCTCTCCCAAGACGACCCACTAGCTCCTTCCGTCGCCTCTGTTTGGGGTCTTCCACCGGTGTCCCTGCAGTGGCGCACTTTGTTACAGACGTCCTTGTGTTGACGGGGCGTGATGTACATACCATAGACCCTACTTGGACCAGCAACTTGATGTTGACTAGAAGTAAACGTTCTGAGTTGGACCCCACAATTGTTAGCTGGCTTTGACGCACGGTATAGCGAATACCCCTGGTTGTGGAGGCATTCCTATCGAGATGTATAGTCCTGATGAGTTTCTGGATAATATGAGATGTGTAAGAGAGCTCGAAGAGCAAGTACGTCGTCGAGAGAGTGGCCTGTGAGTGGACTGGCGTTGAACTGCAGCCACAAGAATGTGCCGGCTTTGACCGGACCGGTCACGGCCACAAATTTGCCGAGACTTGCCACCGATCGCGTCAGGACGCGTCGACGCGACCAAGACGCGACTGATCATACAGCTAGGTTGCTAGAGCTTGCTTGGCTATGCTTTCCTTCAGCTAATTGTCAATTATAAGTCGGGACTAGGCAAATATGTCTCAAATTCATCCGAGGTACTGTTCCATGGTTACAAAGTTTCAATATCTCAAGTTTCAATATCTCAGAATGCGGTACTGTTACAACGATTTTGAAGGCAAATCGTTCCTCTGATCGATACACTTTGGGGGGACTAGTTCGCCTGGAATGTGGGGAACTCTCCAATACGAAGCTTGGTAGCCTATAAAGCTGAGTTGAGTCACGTCCAACTGACATCATCAAGGCAGACATACCCCGAAAGGCCACAATGTGATATTCCTCGCAGCTCCGGTGCAACTTGGGTTAGTAGGGGGAGCAGCAGCGAACGTGTCACCGGCAACAGTCCAGTTAATCGGGCAAGCACTAGCCGTAATAGTGAAAGGTGGCAACCCAGAGTCAAAGATGGGAGAAGGCAACTTCCCACCCGAGGGTGTCCCGGCGTTGAACTTCAAGGTTGAAGGATCAATGGCGAATTGCCATGCAGCGTTTGCGTCGAATTCGAGGTCAACTGCTCGCGGCTCTTGAGAGTTCATCGCTAGGACTCTCTGTGTGCGAGGAATGTCATAGGCATAATGAAGAGGACCGCGGTGCACCGCAACCGATCCATGTGGCCTTGATTCTGTGAAGTAGATAGGGCAAGTCAGAGGTCGTGCCCAGATCTTGGGGAGGAATCGGACAACACGTACCGATGGTGATATCCGCAGGCAGGTTAAGGACAATCTTTGTCGTGCCTGCAGAGACAGGCACTGCCTGGAGACCACTCGACGGCGCAACGGCTTTCGCAGCCTTTCCGTTGATCGCAATGGTCCCTTTTGTCACCCAAGAAGGGATTCGGACGTAGTAGGTGAAGGCCTTGCCTGCTTGGATTGTAGTCGTGAGAGTATCACTGAATGGATACAAAGTGTCCACGGATACGGAAACCTTGTTGCCTGGACAGGCCGTTTCCGTTAGTACAATGAAGTGAGGAAATGACACAAGACAGAGAAGCTAACCTCCAGATAACGTTGTGCTTGTACTAAACGGACCGAGATATACATGGACGAGGGACTTCTGATCGGCAGTAGTGACGAACGAATTCGTTACAAACTTGGGCCATCCTTGGGGGTGGTTCACAGTGCAGCACCTGCGAGGGAATGTCAGCGAAGGTTCGATTTATACCTACTGTATCTGAGGGAACTCACGGGTAGTTTGGCTCGAGACCGAAAACATTTGAGTATGGGCTGCGAAATGTTAGAGATCGAGGCGGGGTCCACGAGAAGCATTGTCAGACATACCCGTCATTCGGGAACGGATTCCTGTTAATACATTCATTTAGGAACAATGAACCGGATACAAAGGCGAGAGCTCAGAGACTCACGGCGTCATATTCTTAGCAGCAATTTGGTTCTGCTGCTGCAGGTACTGACGACTCCACATGTCTTCGAGGGGCATTCCGTGAGAAGGCATGGTAAAGATGGAAACAACAACGGCATTTTGGATACATACCTCCAGTAAGAGTAGCTGGCAGAGCATTGTATGTGATCCTTTCAACCTGAGAGATAACGGAAGATTAGCGAGGGAACCTCGCGAGATCTGAATATTGGGTTGAGGGGAACAGTACCCTGTCTGCGAACTTGGGGTCGCCAATTACTTGGTATAGGTAGCTTCCTCTATGTCACACCAATGATCGGCTCAGGGATCTATCTGTGAGACAGGAGAGCAGCAGTGGACGTACGAGAACATGGTTTCGACGACCAAGCATAGTTCCGTCCTATGTGAATCTCGACTGAATACCTGAGGTTACTTTTCACGAAGCTCAATGAAACGTACCCTCGAGCTGCTTCGAGACCGGCAAGGTATTCATCTGCGGCGTAGATACCGGAAGGCCGGCCATGATACTTAAACAGAAGATCCCAACCCAAACTGGCAGCGTCCAAATCTGGCAACGAATTGAGTTGGTTTGCAGACGCAATCATACCGAACGTTTCCGAGGCATACCAGATTGGTTGTGCGTGAATCGGTAGGTTGAGGGGAGAGCTTTGAGTCCTTCCGCCATGTTGACGCCGTGCCATGTCAACACAGGGAAGGGGTTTTGCATGTGTTCAACGGGTCCTGTGGGGAAATGCTAGATAGACCGCGCATAAGTATGTGCACCTGACAAGGAATCATGGAATAACTCACCTCTTCAGCAAAGACCTGCTCCCAAGGATCACCAGTCCACTTGAGCATCTTCATAGTGTCGATCAGAATATCCTCTTGACCATCAGGATGGAAATCGTACAGCCTATGCATGATTCCATACTTCATTTGTGACCAACACGAGGTTGACTGCAACTTACCACTGCAAGGTCATAACGAAATCCTCCCAGCGCGTCTTAGCCCAGTCTTCCAGACCTTGCCCGTTATGCAACATTGTGTTAGCCAACGAAACAAATTTGTGCAAAGCCGGGACAACTCTGCTCGCTAGAGCAGGGTTCGCTTCGACCATTTGTATCGCACCAAAGAAGAATGGGTACCTGTTTCGTTTGAGTTGCTCAGCTGCTTGACAGAACAGGAAAGTATCGGGATTGAAAGAACCTTCCCCAAAAATAACGAGGCTTGGTTGTGTTCACCTCGGGACCGAGCCATCCGGTTGAGTCCTGGTGATCGAGAACGTAGTCCAGAAACTGTTGCGTCTGGGTTTGCACTTTGGAGTCATTCAACAAAACACCGAGAGGGACCATTCCATTCTGCCAGTCATGAGTTGGGACATTCCTCATATGCATCATGGTGATGGTGTACTCACGAACCAATAAGACCCAGCTGCAAACGGGGGATCAGCGTCATGTGATCATTCGATGTGATGGGTCATACCTTCTTCGAGGTTGGAATAGTAAGAGTTTCCTCCGATCCAGTCACTCTGAGAGACACTTTGAACGTTCATGTCAGAATAACCAACGGCTGACTTGAAGAATACATTCAGACGTACTAGTGATAGAAGTCATGCTCATGACCAGCCAGTCCGTTGTTCTGTACAACTAGCTAAACCATAACGTTTAAGCATCGTCTCAACAATGATTGAGGGAGACAAGTACCTGGTCGTGAAGCCATCCGGATGCCTTGACAGTGCCAAGGGGCAGGCTCAAGAATTTTTTGGGAGCAACTACAAGAGCATATGAGGAAGCTGATTATTGGAATGGGGAAAGATGAAGATCAACAGACGTCCAGTATTCTGAGGCGCCACGCCAGAAACAATCGAGAGCAAAACGGAAGCAGCTTTCAGCATATGCTTGAACCCCATGATAGCCTTGAAGTTACCAAACTCCAAGACACTCCATGGCTGCTTAAGTACAGACCAGGAGGACTGCGATAGGCAAGATACGAGTCGCTTCGTTTCAGCCGTTCCGCATGATACGTACATCTTCTCCGCCAGGAAGCAGGTTCTCAGAGTTCAAGTGATCTCTGAGTAAGTATTAAAGGGATCCAATGATCAGCGCACTTGACCTTCGGGCCCGCTGTGAGGATGAACGGGGCCGTAGGGGTTGGAGTAATCAATGTTGGATGACCTCTGAGTCTGATGGATTGTCTAGATCTGATGTTTGTCACGTTACCTCCCGTAAACTGTCCAAGTTTACTACCAGTAAGTGCTTGTTCACTTACCACCGTATCACAAGGGTGACCGACTTCAACACCTGCAAAAGGTCAGAACGGAAGAGTCGACAAAAAGGTACCGATAGCCACGGTTAGAGCCAAATACAGCATAAAGCCCGTGTTGGATACATGTACTCACGAATCAAGGTATGGCTGTCCAACGCTTCTTGCTTCTCGTCCACATAAACGGCCCGTCTTTTGAAATGAGACGGTCCGTCATGACGTACCGTAGCTATGACAGTGCGTTCGCACCGGCCAAGTACTTACCGTTGCATGCTCATGGCATAAGTTTCATAGACAAGGAGAATGCAAAGGTTGATGATCACGATGACACAGTGCAATCGAGAATATATCGACCGCCAACAATCATACCATGAAGCTGCGCTTGTCGGTGCTCTCGCTCATATGAGCGAGAGTCGGACCAACTGCGCAAATGCGCAAACATACTTAGGGCAAGATTCACAACAACAATATAATGCTTTGCTTCCGACAGTGACACCTGAAGGCTCGCACCACATAGCCTATACATAGTGGCTGTTAGGACCTGCATGTAGACTGTCACATATCGTGGGTGAATGGCCCTGAATCCGCGTAGAGGAGCAAGATGTACTCACGACTGAACGGGCTTGTATTCTCCGAATCAGCCAGATAGCGACATGCTGCCTTCTGCACCATGCCGTTATTCAATAGCGTCACATGGGGAACTCCATACTATCCATACACCACAATAGGCGGGAATCCACATGATCTGACAGTTATAGTGCATGGATAGGCAAAAGGATAACGGAAGGATTTCAGAAGCTCGCCAAAGCGCATGTACACCCGCCATACTTGAAGCGGATGCATGTGGACAGTCGGTTTCGCAAAGGCGCAAGAGGACGCGAAGATGACCAGGCGGAGGTGTCGTCTTGCTCAAGCTTCGTAGAAAAAGGCGCGATACAAATGACCAGAAGCGACAGCCACCTGTGCGCAAAATTCTGCGTCCCGAGTAAGTCCCAGGATCTGCATGAGCCGTCCCGAAAATACATGTGTCTGCGCAACAGAAATACTTAGAATGGACGAAGGTGGGGGTGAGAAAGCAAGCGACCGCGCTGGCTGTATGGCGTCGACGGTTGCTTCGCGTGGCGTGAGCAATGTCGCACACCTCCCATACGGTTTCTCATCCTTCTCCTAGTGATGATACCTCGGCCATGGATGCTGTTAGACAAGTAGGGATAAAGGACAACCTGCGTTATGATCTGCCGGCGGGTTGAGGTGCATGCTATGCTCCCATTACGATCAATCGAGCGCAATTGTGATGACTGGAATGGTTACAGATCTGGGACGTACATAAGTACGCACCACATGGTTGCCGACAAACCGACGTGCTTCTCATGCTTCTGAACTTGCGCCAAGGTATATAAAGCCGTCGTCGAGATGGGGGACAACAGCGGGGGTCACGGCCGCTCTCTCTTCTTCAGCAATGTTGCTCGGGTCCTCGCTGCTTTTCCTTGGTTTGCTCCAGCTCGCCGCTGCCAAACCTCTCATCTCAAAGCGGTGGGATGATTTCGAGGTGAAGCACGCCTGGGTTGACGTTCCGAAGGGCTGGGAACTTCATGGTCCTGCCCCCGCAGACCACAAGTTCCCCTTGCGCGTCGGTCTCAAGCAAGATCGCTTCGACGAGCTTGTCACCGCGCTGTACGAAGTCAGTGACCCATACCACCACAAGTACGACTTTGCGGCACCTTTCGTTTTGCTCGGATCACAAACTGATAGATTCATAGGTATGGCCAACACCTCTCGAAGGAAGAGGTCGAGGCACTCGTCGCTCCCCATCCCGACTCAGTAGATTTGGTTGACTCTTGGCTGTCCGCCCATGGCGTCGATCCCTCCGCTGCTCAACGCGAGAACGGGGGCAGCTTTGTGACCATCACGGTCACTGTGGAGCAGGCATCTCGCATGCTCAATGCAACTTACAACGTCTACCGTCACGAGAAGACCGACGAGTATGTCGTTCGTACAACCTCTTATAGCTTGCCCAGTGTTCTGCACGAACACATCGGCGTTGTGGCACCTACGACATACTTCGGCACCATGCGCAGCATGAGGGCTACTAGCTTCATCCAATCCGACACTGTCAAGCCCATTTCGGACGATCATGAAGTGGCTTCGAAGCTTGTCAACCCTGGCTCTCTTGCTACTGTCCCCTCTAGCTGCTCCACTACTATCACTCCGGCCTGCCTGCGTGCATTGTATAACACCGCCAGTTATACTCCTAAGGCTACCAAGAACAACAGTTTGGGTGTCGCCGGATACCTTGACGAGTTTGCCAACGACAAAGATCTCCAGGTAGCATATATATCTGCTCATCAAAAGAATATATAGTTGACATAGTCTCCAGACGTTCTTCCAACGTTTTAGAACCGATGCTGTTGGTACCACTTTCCAGCATGTTCAAGTCAACGGCGGTGGCAACGACCAAACCGAACCTGGTGTGGAGGTTAGTATTTAGGAGCTCATGAGATCCGTGAAACTCAAATGATCTTCAAATAGGCCAACCTCGACATCCAATACACAGAAGGCATTTCGGCTCCTACCCCGAACATCTATTATAGGTAGGGCGTCATATTGAATTCGTCACGAGAAATGCTTAACACTGAATTCTGCATAGCACCGGTGGTTCTCCTCCCTTCAACCCCGATTCCAACACACCGACGAACACGAACGAGCCCTATTTGGATTGGCTTAACTTCATACTCGCTCAAAAGTCAATTCCTCAGACCTTCACGACTTCTTACGGCGATGACGAGCAGACTGTACGTACACACTTCATTCTTGGGATATCCATGGCTTCTTTTATCTATCTGACATGGTTCTCCGCAGGTTCCCTTTGACTACGCGACTAATGTTTGCAACCTCTTTGCCCAATTGGGCGCACGTGGTGCCAGTATCATGTTCTCCAGCGGTGACGATGGCGTCGGTGCTGGCAACTGCTTGACGAACGACGGTCGCAACATTAAACGCTTCCAGCCCAACTTCCCTGCTTCTTGCCCCTTCGTCACCACCGTTGGCGGCACCATCAGGGTTAACCCCGAAGTTGCTGTTAGCTTCTCCGGTGGCGGCTTCTCGAACTACTTTGCGCAGCCAAGGTTTGACATCTTTATCCTTACTTCTGGCGTACTTGCTCTGATCAATTGCAAACTGTAGCTACCAATCTACCGCCGTGTCAAACTTCTTGACCAAGTTGGGCACCACCAACTCTGGGTTGTTCAAGTGAGTCCGACTGGGATGGTCCTCTGATATGACAATATTGCTTATGCAATATCGCGTAGCCGCACTGGCCGTGCGTACCCAGATGTTGCAGCCCAAGGCCAAGGCTTCCAAGTCGTCATCGGTGGCCGCGTTGAGTCTGTCGGTGGGACCAGTGCCAGTTCTCCGGTAATTCGAACCTATTTGGCTATCAACCGTGATGTCCTAATATTCTCCTCTAGACCTTCGCGGCAGTAATCTCCCTCTTGAATGACTTCCGTATCTCCCAAGGCAAATCTCCGTTAGGTTTCCTGAACCCCACTATCTACTCCACCGGAGTAGCAGGGTTCAACGATATCACGTCCGGATCGAACCCAGGTTGTGGAACCAACGGTTTCACTGCGGGTACAGGCTGGGACCCTGTATGTCCATGTTCATCCTCTGTTGTCATCGGTCCGCCGCTGACACTTGGGCTTCTTAACCTCTCAATCTTAGGTCACGGGTCTCGGTACCCCCGACTTTGTCAAACTTCAAAATCTGATCGGATAATGGCTATATTGCTTCGTTACACGTTCTACCACGATTTTCTCGCAATCTCGGTTTTGTATAGCTGTCATTTTCTGCATGTTGTGTTTGTATACGAATGCAATGGAATCTCCAACGAACGAGGGTCTTCTTTGAGGTTCCACACAGAACCCGTACACCCCCGTTCCTACAATGTGGCCGGTGTGGTACATGTACGAAACCTTGTTTGACCAGGGTGCCCTTCATATAAAGGTGACAAAGTTGTTTCCACAGTACAAACAGCGTCGAGCGGCATGGAGAAGATCTTCCAGCAGCCAACTTTGTGCAGGTGGTGGCAACCTGTTCAGATTGGGGTCTTCTCGCGGTCGTGCGACCAATGCTTTCCGGCTGCATCCCACGCATGTTCGTACCATGGGCGTAGACAAGATGAAAGATGTGATGCTGCAACGCTCTACAGAGATGTCAATCGTGATAGTGACCTTAGAGAAAAAAGAACAACACACTCCATGTATGACCATTCGAACACCTTGCGGTAGTAAAATCATCGAAGGGGATGGGTGATCGGCAAGCAGGACATGTTTCGGATGTGGAAAGGGGATTATCGACCCAATTCAGCTCTCCCGGAAGAAGGTGGCTGAACTTCTCGGAGACGGCCTGTACTTCCGTAGATAGCTCGGGTGTTCTCAATGCTTGGATGATTAGGCGCTGCAAGAACGGGGCATCTCCCGCTGTCGATTCAAGCATAGCAAATGGTGTTAATATATGCATTACGAGATATGTAATCCCTTGCGGGCTGGACATGGAACCTACCTGAGACCGCGGAAGCTATAATCATGATGTGCTTGAGAAGCACTAGTAAGACTTGGTGACGAATCGTGAAGGCTATGGTGTCCATGAGGGCTTGGAATTGGGGTCGGGCAGCGGTATCGACTCGATGCTGCGGAGTGGAAAATTACGCTTTGTGACGAAAGACAGAACGTAGGAACGAACCTCGCAATATCTTGCAATCAAATACGTCAAACGACGTCTGTGAGCACTTTCCCATCCAGTCAGATGAGCCCGCAGGCTCCTCGTGAAGTCCTCGCGTACTTGGGTACTGAGTTCCCCACTCCAGTCGGGCAGTGGGAGAGCAGCAGCTATGTCGATTGACGGCTGTGGCTGAGATAAAGTCTGGAATATGTGTGCCTGGATGCGAGTCAATCTTTCTGCATCCTGCAACCGAAGAAAAATGGGTCGTAAAATGGAAACGGGGGTTTCTCCCGAGACTGTATTACGGGTCAGATTGTGCACGTTCTGGCAAATAGGAATAGGAGGTTTACCTGCTCGGGCTTCCGACAAGATTCGTGTCAATTCTGTCAGTAATTCGTCATCATCGATGCTTGGCCATAGCTGAGCAACCGCGAAAGTGATGCTATGTTTGGCATCATGTTTGTAGTCGAATTCAGTGGGCCGGAAGTTTCTACGAAATCATCAACGTCAAGGATTGGTTATCTATCAAGAAGACGCACTCGTGAAGCCAGGCAAAGGTACCATCTCCATCGAAGCTCATCATCCCATCAACACGGTTGACATCAGTGGTACGTCGAACGCTAGCCTCCAGAGTAACGAAGGCGGAACGAGCTTTGGCGGTCAGCGCAGTTGAGCTGAGCCCGGAGGTTTCAGTCGAACTCAGCGCTGGATCGACAGACATGTTGTGGATAACGTGGAAGGAACCATCAGACAAGGAAACGGTCAAGGCGTCGTGACGACGGTTATAAACAACACCGGAAACCGGTGATAGAGCTGAGGAACCGATGGTTGTTCTCTGCACTTGCAAAGCAAATGTACGGACGCCCGACCAAGTACGATTACTTGCTTGAGGTCGCCACATGTGTAATTCGCCCGGTGTGGTGTAAATCAAAGTAAGCATCTTCGAATTGCAGATGAGTTCTGTGACAGTTTTGATGTTGATCATCACTCACATCTGGCTCCGATGGCTGAATCCACTTCAACGCTGTGATGCTCCGACCAAAAACCTCATTTGGGGATTCGCTTAATACTTCACAGGTAACTCGAGGGGAAAAGTCAGATGCGAAATGAGCGGATGGGTTTTGCTCCAAGTATTGCGCGACCTTCACGACGCTGATCGAACCACTCGCGATGACACATGCTATGAATGCTTCACCTGGAACAATACGCCAGCAGGTTACTATAATGCAGAGAGCATTGAACGGAAAGTGTGCGTACTCTGTCCAGGCTGGGAAGATCTCCATGCTGTCCAAGTCATGTCAGTAACCCAATCATCCCCGACCGCCACGGAAGCAATGTGTTTCAATGAGTAACCAGATGCATCGTCGTGATACAGCCTGCGGAATGCAAGCGTCGTCAGGTTTTCGGCAAACCTATACTGCATATGTCGAACCTTGTTAGAAGTAGCATCCCAGCGCGATTACCAGTGGCCAACAGAGACCCGTCGACAGCGGGAACGGGTGTGAGAGCAAAGTCCGCCTGAAAAGACCATGTGATTGCTAGTAAACTGAGTCAACATCGTCCGTACAACAATTCACGAGGAAACAACCAACTTGTCACCTGTGCTTGCAGTGTCCTATATAGTGCCGTGCTAGTATCGGGCGATGGCGATTCATATTGCAGGTCAGGATAATCAGCAACCTAGACTGTTGCTTGAGCCAGTGCGTATTTCCGACACCTGTGAATAACGCACCTTCAGCCACCTCCCTTTAATATGATTTTTGACCGGACACCAAATAGAAACTTGCGAGTTTGATGTCAGGACTGCAAGGACGCAGCTATTGCATTTCAGCGCTAGCCAGATGTGGTCACATATGGAACATACCCTGCGGCAGCCGTCAGATTGCTCGGAGAGCAGGTAACCCTACGAAAGTGAGGATCCAGAGATCCCAAAGATACGGACGCCCAGTCTAAGCGAGTTGAGATCACGAATACACGCGGCATTCAGGGATATTCGTTTACCTTGGCACTCAGTTGACCACTGTCGCATTTTCTCACCTTCGCCCTCGAAACTGATGATAGTTCGTAACCATTGTATAGGCGTACACGAATCGGGTAGTGTGTCCAATTGTTTGACAAAGGACGCAGAATCCGGAATCAGACCAATGCTGGGGGTCTACACCGGATATCTATCACCTGCAAGATACTTGAAAAAAGTGCTGAATTACCAAGATGTGGACTGAGTGCCTTGTGAGGACGAGAACTTGTCCATCATCCGACCACTGCAGGCATCTTGCGGAAGGGGAAGCGATGGCGGAGGGCAGGGAAAACGCCGAACAGATCAGTACCTCCGACATGTTCACAAGTTCGTGCAGCGGGAAGTAAGACTTTGAGCTGATGGCTGGATCCCAGAAAACGCGTGTCCTGCCAAGTACACGGGAGTTTCTCAGCACTTGAAGCAGCCGCGACCGCCGCGACGAATAGACTCGCAGGGTCGGGGTCGCCAGTACTCCGATAGCACTCCAGACGTAAAAATAGTGAATGGCATGTATTAGGCTTGGAAACCCACTTACAATCTGGTTTCTTTACGGTTGAGAATTGACAATATGAATGATTGAGATCGAATGTAGCCTGGTACCTTGAAGAAATTTCCATTTGTGGGGGCGTGTACTTACTGGAGTCTGGAGGTTAGGAAGTTCCCACGCCACAAACGCGTCGCGCCTTGTCACGTTCGTGCATGGAACGTGCATGTGCAAACATCCACCTCGATAACTAAGACCGACTTGCTGCTGGTATAATATTGCTCTCTTTCAGCTTTTACCCCTGCCCTAGGCCCTTCTGAAAAGCTCGTAAAAGACCATTCGCTTTGCATCTCAGGCTATGACGGTGGGTCATTGATACCGCAAAGATTGTCACCTGTTTATGACCCTTACTGGCCACAGGACCTTACATTTTGTTACCTTCACATGACCGACCATGAGTTAGAAGTGATTGATACCATAGGATCTCCAGACTACCTCGACTTCAAGATGAACGTTGAAAACGGTAACGCGCTTCCCGCACCTTAAACAATGTATATTGAAGTCCCCAATTACAGTTGACGTTCCTCCTCACATGAGACCACCAAACCCAGAAGAAACCGAAGGTTTTATATTCAGTATCCTGCTTTTGCACACGGCTGATGACTTTCCTCTAGTTCTGCCTTCCCGGATGCACCCCTCTTATCCATACGGGAACCCATTTAACCCGAAGCATCCGGCAAATCTACCTCGGATACCATATGACCCTGCCTCACGGGCCTTGTTTGAGGACATGGGCTTCGGTGGAGGCGGTGTCAACGGCTCAATGAGGTGGAAAGAGCTCGCTCTCGATCTGTTGCTTCCTGTGGACCGGGAGAGAGAAGATGCTGAGAAAGCGGCACAAGCTCGTAAGATGGCTAGCGGGACACATCATCCGCCTCCGCCTCCGCCTCCACAAGAACAACCACAACCGCAAGTTGCACCAGACCCCACTGACGACGAGGATGATGAAGGCGATGATAGTACAGAAGATGACGGGTCGTCCTCTCGGGATGAAGAAGATTAGCTCGTCGCACCACCATATGGTACAATGCAATGTATTGTAACAAGCAGGGTCGATATCTCATATATGTGTGCTGATCGCGGCCACAAGTGACTCGCCGACATCCGCGTGTAATAGATCTTTTACATCGACTTCTTGTTCCACAGCCCACTCATATCCGTTCAGCAAAACACTGTCCGTGAGGGGTACGAAGTGTGATGCAAGCACGCGGATGATATTACTGACGCGTGCAATGGCTGTCCGGGTAGCGTCATCGATATCCTATGGATTGTGGTTTTGTGAGACCAATCTCAGTTCTATCGCACACGGGTGCACTCACATCATTCTTATTAGAATAGACAGCTTCGGCATTGAACCCTTCTTCTCCTTCTTGTTCGCTCTCTTTGACATGCTTGCTGACCCAGATATAGCCGTTCAGTCCCAAGATCAAGTCGACACCGCATGGAAGTGAGAGGAAATGAGATTTTAGACGTCGAATCAAAGCTGGCGATACCGTTACGAGTTGGCCGTTGCGTAACTGTCAAAGTAGATTCTCATGTCAATAAGGAAGTCATGTACATATGGCTCGACTTGCCTTCCCATATCGAAGTGATCGTGTATGTAGCGACATGGCGCCGTCCGCGAAGAATGCTTGGACTTCAGCGACCAATAAATCACCTTCCTCAAAGAATGTGCGCATTTGCAATTCATCGCTTTCCAGTTTTCGGCGCTATGTAATGCAGTTAGGCTTTTGAGGAATATAGTTTTCCGGAGGTACTGGTGCATACCTGTACACCACCAGGTAGGTTGACAGATGACAGCATGAGTACCGCATCCTGTCGGGAGTTTGCGTCTACTTTCCACCTGCGAGGTTGAACCTAATTAAAGAGTGAGCATGCATCGAACGCCTCGGAGGAGCGGAGATACCTCAGAGATCCTGCCCACTACTAGATCACCAACCTCAGGATTGTATCTGAACCAAGACGATGTATTATGAGTAGATTCTGTGAAGATAGAGTCCAAGCTACCTTGTTCGGATAGCGCGGACGGTGATCAACTTATTCACCCGCTCAATAATCCCAGAGACAGATGAGATGACTTCGTCTTGATCTACATAGGTACCGTGTCCCCTATATCACAGTTAACATGAGATGCAAGCCACTCCGCTTGATACATACCGCATGAAAGCATGAGATGAAGTCAAAACTTCTCCAGGACAAGTCAACTTCCTCGACGACTCGAAAGATTCGTCATCAAAGTCAATATCCATTTCAACATCTTCATCTTCGTATGGCTGATACCTAGCCCCGCTTGTGTAATTGTCTTGAGATGGTGCAGGGAAAGACGCAAAGGAGATCATGGCGAAATTGGATCAACAAGTGTGCCAATGGCCATGGGGCGCCCGACGTTCTACACAACCAAAAGAAGAAATAGCATGTCGGAGGTTTCGGGCCGGTAGACCGACCGTTTATACTGGACGTTGGACTACTTATTGTAGTACTTCATTTAACGTTTAACGTTATGTAAACCGTCTCAACTCCGGTCGAAGGACCTACATAGGCCTCAGGGTGATTGACTTTAGTCCTCTCAGGGCAGGAATCTATGATTGAGATAGGATGGCACCACTATTACGGGGCAACGAAATTGGTTTTTGCTCAGAGCTGGCAGAGAATCGCGACATCGCGGTCAATCCACAGCTGTGATGATAAGAAGTTTTGGACACGAGCCAATTGAGGCTGCGAAACCGTTCCGACCAGTTTCAGCGGGATGGAAACGGGGACAACAACAACTTCCTCCGTTAGTGTTGGCAATGTAATTTAGAGATCCCAGATATGTGTTCCGAGGCTATCAATATTGCGCAGTATATAACCTGTCCGAGTAGGTCCAAATACATAGAGGGGTAAGCCTAATACAATATACGAGACGCAGTATGCATATAACTAGAATCAGTCATAGCGCAAACGTGAACTCAGAGCCAGAATAAATAAAGCGCCATCCGGCACGTACGTATAGATTATATATAACGGACAAAGTATTCAAAATTGCTAGTGATCAACGAACTAGGAGCACATCGTAGCGTCAGAGAAGAACGATTGAATAGACGAGAGCCTTACCTCCGCCAGACTTCAGTTGTAGGTCAGGAAATAGTTAGACAGAGCGGGCAAATCGTTTACGCTCGCGTCTGAGTAGCTCTGACGACGAGTCCCGGTAAACTTCAGTACGACCACGGGTCCCGCCCAAGCTTTCGGTGCTGAACCGGACGTAAGGCGGTAAATAGGCCCGTTGACGGGTGAGCCACGCTGCAACGAAGTCGCGCAGTAGAAGATATGGAGAGGGAACCTGAGGGCATCCCCGTTCAAGCCTTGCGCGAGGATAACGGTTCTCGGGATGCTCTCGGGAAAGTACTGCTGAACCAGTGGAGTAGGACAGACCCCGTGACCTCTGGATTGCAGGCGTACTCGGATGATCTCGTATTGTGCTATGAGGCAGGAAATGAGCTACAGCCAATGACTTCACAATGCCGCATCAGATACCTGAGCTAGGATTGAAGTAGAGGGCAGAGACTTCGGGGAGCTGTTCTTGAGAGGCCGACATGCTCTCAGGCACTGGGTTGCACTCTCTGAGGTGGCGGGGCCAATCCTATGGACATGATCAGTACGCCCGAAACTACATATCTCCATGCCGATTAGCTCACGGTTTGTAGATGCTCGGGTGAACAGTAGTACGCGGTCCGACAACGGTCGCAGCACAGCGTGGTTAGCTTCTTGCAGAGGATGCATGGGTGAGGTGTAGTATTGCCAGACATAGTGTACGGTGATTGGTGTATGGTCGACTTGCTGGTGGGGAACGAGGAGGAAGAGCTTGGAAGGTGGACGACGTCGTCCAATGCATTTATATGTGCCAGAACCGCTGATGTCTGACCTGGTTGACCGGAGTCAACAATCTCTGGAGTACGTTGCCTGTGTCAGGCAAAACAGGTAAAAACTAGCACAGCGCGGCGGGTTGTTCCACAAAACCGCTCATCCTCTGGTTACCGACAGCGGCCACGCAAGGTTTTGCCTATGGTGGAGATCCCGTGGCGGCACAAGAATAAGGATTTGGGTGAATGGCAATGCGTTTCGCCTAATATCCGAGGTATGAAAGGTGACGCCCGACGGATCTGTTTTGTATACCTGTCATGAGTAACTGTATCGACTCATCTCGCCGCCCTGTTGCGCTCTACTACCAGAAAGATTAGATGGGCAGTAGCATGTGAGCAAAGCCTTCCTCGTTCAGCAAGATCTGTGAAGATGGCGTTCACTGCGGCTGCGCCATGCCTATAGAGTTCATGCGGGAACCACGGACGATGTCGGTGCTGGGAAAGCAAATGCCAACGGCATCACAATGATAGATATGCTTTCGTGCAACGTGCCATTTCCGGATGATGATGCCCAGTGCACGCATCCCGAGTGTGACATTTTGTTACTTATTGCCTGGCCTGTCTGAAGGATAGAAGGAGTAAGTTTGGAGTTTATCGTCCCTGGGATGCCTCAAATGATCTCTTGACGGGAGGTAGCAGTTATTGGATTGCTACTCCAGGTGTGTTATATGCATGCATGCCTAGTCATTATTCCTGTTTTGACTGTTAAAAGGGGTGCCCGACGGAGATTGTTATAGTAAGCTACTTATGCGGTGTGTAACTTCAGAACGGTCAGAGCATATGTGCTCTAGTTTCACCTGAGGCTGTAGACAGATATCAATGTTATGGGTACGATCTTACAAAAGCAAGAGGCTCGGAGGCGTACTCTCTTGGCATATCAGTATCATAGACGCGCGCGTAGCCGGAAACGTAAGCGCTCGACGTTCTCCGGAGCGACCGACTGAGGTAATTGGTTAGATCGAAAGTTGCACTAGGTCACTCAACAACAGTCAGAGATATCTTCTCGACTGCCCATCATGTCCGACGATGAGATGAACATTGACGATGGTGAGTGCTATGATCAAGACAATGTATACTCTGACTAAATCTCAATACAGGCGGTGTTGTTAGGAGGAAAGGGAGAGGTTTCCAAAGTTCAGCAGGTGCGCAGTGTGTTACTTCAACATTGCCTCTCTATAAACAATCGTTCTCGGTCACACAGGTGCAAATGAGAGCGCTGTTACCTCAGAGCAGACCTTTGACCGCGTTGAGTCGTCTCACGGCTCTGAGACGCGAGCAGCACGCTGTGCGTAACACCTCGTCTCATCCGTCGCTCGTACACATCCAAACTGATCCTTACACCCCACTCCAATTGCGCAATCCAGCTGTCGAGGGATGGATCGTCCTTGTGACCAATGTACACGAAGAGGCCACTGAGGAAGACGTAACAGACAAATTCTCTGAGTACGGCGAAATCAAAAATCTCCATCTTAACCTGGATAGACGGACAGGCTATGTCAAGGTACGTCAGAAAATCTGCAGATATGTTGGCTTTCCATGATACAATAACATTTAGGGCTATGCTCTTGTCGAATATGAGACCATGGCAGAAGCCCAGGCCGCCATTGACGGCGCCAATGGCACTACCCTCCTGGAACAGACCATCCAATGCGACTATGCCTTCGTCAGGCCTCCACCAGCAGGACCCAAGAAGGGTAGGGGTCGCGAGGGACGAGGACGCAGCGCCAGTCCGTCGCGGAGGCGAGGAGATTGATATTTGTAGCATATTTGCCGGATTCTTGCTCATCTGTTCTGATTCCACCTATGTAATTCAAGTTTCTGCCCTGTCGACTCCCATCTCGCACACACCAAACCGGAGAGAGTTCGTATAATCTTCTCAGTTGTGCCCCTCAAGCCCTCAAGGTCCGCGACTTGAATCTCGTTTCCCAAGAACAAGAGCAAGTTGAACCAGTTGACAACTTGACATCTGGCTACGCGTGTTCGTGACTGAGAGCCACGTGCCGGTACGCGTTAACGTTGTCCGAGCGTCTGCAGAGCGTGGGAACCTCTGTGCTCGTCAATGCAGCTGGCCGTCCTGCAGCGCTGCAGCCTTTGACTACTTCATCCACCAACCGGTTCGCAACGTGAGGTTTGGTCAAAACAGTCGAGTAGCAAGGATGGCGAAAAAGGTGGCAGAGCCAGTGTCGGACGACGTGGAAATGGAAGACGCGCCTCCCAAGAAGCAGTCAAAGCAGAATGTCGCGGCCGAGCCCGAGGTGGACGAAGATGGCGAAGAGGAGGAGGTGGAGTATGAGATTGAAAAAATCATCTCGCATGAACGTGGAATGTTTGATGTAAGTTGACGGGATGCTGTCGAACACTCAGAGACGCGTCCCTCGAACTCATTTGACCGCGTTTCCTTAGGGGAGAACGGGTTATCTCGTCAAATGGGTGGGATATGGGGAGGAGGACAACAGCTGGGTAGACGAGCAAGATATGTAAGGCTATTTTCTTCCTCTCCTTGTCATTCTTGAACACTCCTTTAATATTATGATGTCTCCCATTGTTCCATCAGTCACGCGGAAGAGCTCAAGAGGGACTATTGGGCCGCTCAGAAAAAGGGACGTACTTCCACGGCCAGCAAGGCGATCCCCACTAAGGGTCGCAAATCTGCTGCCTCTCCTCCGCCCGAGGAATCTGAGAACGAGGAGAAGGCAGCGCCGCCACCCAAGAAGCGCAAGGCGACGACCAAGGAGCCTCCACCGTCTGCAACGCCTGAAGTCGAGGATGAGGAGGAGGAGGAAGCTCCCAAGCCTAAGAAGGCCAAAACGGCTCCTCGTAAGAGTAATGCAAGCAAGGGACGTAAGTCTACCCAGAAGGAACCCTCGCCGGAGCCAGAGCCAGAGCCGGAAGATCCGGAAGAGGAACCTCTCGGGGACATGCGCAAATTCCGTAATATGGAGACTTGGGAACATATTGTTGAGAGCATTGACACCGTTGAGCGGACAGATGATGGCGAGCTATACGTATACTTCACGTTGTACGTGGTTCCCTCTTTCTCATTGCACTCGCATGCATTGACGCTTCTCACAGAAACGACCGTGGGGCTGGGAGAACGCACTTCAGGCGTGCTCGAGAGCCTTCGCACATTGTCAAAGAAAAAATGCCTGGGCTGGTGAGTAATCTTGTTTTCCACAGCATCGGAGATCACAAAGAACTAAATGTGCCGCCAGCTCATCGATTTCTATGAAGCAAATCTGAGGTGGAGGAAGCAGGAGGACGAAGCTTAGATGGCCGTTTCTTTGCCAATAACTCAGGATCGTTCCTCTTGATCTATCATATCGTCTTCCAGTGGTTCTCAGATTTTTGCTATCTTGCTTGTTGTACCTTAAGACACCTTTCCAATATCCTATTGCATATGCATATAGCGATCACCACCATCCGCACTTCTGAAGATATGGCCGGGGTATGTGCATGTTTCCAATGACGTACAATTCCGTGCAAGAGGGACCGTCGCGTCGTGCAGAGATTCGAATCATATTACCAGATGAGACACGACTACGCAGTAGCAGTAGCAGCGGGTAACAACATGAAACACAAGAACGGAGTTCAGAGATGAAGAACATAGACCAAACATAATCTGTCGAACAGAAACATCGAGACATTGAGTTGAGATGATCGGGCACACGACATGAAACAATAACACACACCATTCCATCATATAAACATAGTTTAAGGGTAGAGATACGCCAGAATCTTGTATCTTACAGTTCTTCGTGAGGAGGCGCTGCCGCTGGGATTGACGAAGGCTTGAGTTTGGCAACAACTTCCTCCTCAGCTTCATGAGCCAATGTATCCACAACCTGCTCGGGAGTCTTGTCCTTATCCTCCGGCGCCGACTGAGCCGTCCCCTCTTGTTCCGCGGCACGGTTGAGAGCTTGCACAACCTCTTCCTTACTCCTCCCGATGGTTACAGGGGGGATGGTGGCCGGACTCTCGCCGTCTTCGGGATCCTTATGCGTGTCATCCTCAATGGGTAGGATCGAAACGGTCTCGTCCAGTACGATCTCATCGTCAATGGGGTCTTTGCCGTCTTTAGCACCGAATGACCGTTCACCGTGGCGCTTGACCCTGCGAAGACGAGTCTCGAATCCGAGGATGGTGTCTTCGACCTCGGTTTGGAGTTCGGAGAGTGCGGTCAGGACTGGGTTGATGGGTGGCGAGGGATGGGTGCCATTTTGAATGGCGTGGGCTTGGTCAGTGAAGTTCTCACTTCCTGTTCATTGAAGACATCTCAGCAATGTGTGTGACGGACCCCTGTTTAGTGCACGGTACTTACGAGTAACGAGCTCGTGGTATCGTTGCCAGTCACGGTAGGTGACATCGTCGAGCCAGGCGTAATCAAGGCCAATGTCAGCTTGGCCCCTGTCAGCGATGTCCCTAACGATGTCACTAACTCTCTTGACCTGCATAGACACCATAAATCAGCACCGTCCCTATCTCGGAGGAAGTACGTGGATGCTCACCTCTTCAAGTTCCTTATTGACCACCCCCAAATACCATCCATTGACAACAGTCTCAGCCTGAGCAAGTCTCTCCTGGAATTTCTCATCCACCTTGTCGACGACCTTATTCCACATCTTCCTCTTCTCCTCCTCCGACCTATTCTCCCTCTTCAAATTCGCAAGATACTTCTCCGCGCCCTTGAGATACTTCTCGGCATCCTCCTCGAGACTCTCCAGCTCCTTGCGAATCTGGACATTCTCCTTCAACTCCGTGACAGCGGCTTTACGCAACGCGACGAGTGCTTTGCGTAATGCCTTGCGGTTCACCTGAATAGCTTCGTCCAACTGACGCTCCCACTCGGTGTGTCGGGCGGTGATGTCTGCGCGTTTCTGTGCTGTTTCTTCTTGCTTTTTCCGGAGTCTTTCGGCTTTCTCTTCCTCGGACTCAGTCTCTTCGACTACAGGAGCGCTGAACGACGCGGTGGGCTGCCCCTCGTCGGCCGAAAGTGTGTCCTCGAGACCAAGCTCGGCGTAGAACGCTTCCAGATCAATGTCGTCGTCGTGTGCTTCAGTGCGTCGTGATGAAGCCGCGGAGGAAACGGAGGAAGAAGCGGCGGTCAATGCGTCGCTGACGGATGAGGATGCGGCGTCGGCGACAGACACGACGGATTCACGGACTGCCTCTGTTGCGGCTGAGACTGCGGATGATGCTTTAGAGGCAGATTCTGTGGCGGAGGAAACAACGTTCGAATATGCGGAGGTCGCTTTGTCCCCAAGGCTGGATGCAGACGATGTCACTTCGGATACAATCGAAGAAGCGGGAGAAGCGACGTATTGTTCGGCCAGTGAAGAAGCAGATGGGACAACAGTCTCAGTGACCGACTCCAAGATAGATGAAGCGCTCGAAGAAGCTTCGGAGGCCAAGGACGTCGCAGCTGAGGAAGCGGCGGAAGACAGGGACGATACGCTTCGCGAGGCTGATTCAGTGAACGCCGTCGAGATCTTTGCCTCGACATTAGCCGAGACCGCTTTATCAGTCGGGATGGATGCTGGGAGAGACTCGGACTCTACAATGGTATCCAGAAGGAAGGAAGAGGCAGAGCCCACGACAGCTTCTGAGGCTCGCGGGACGAGAGATGATGTGGACGAGAAGACGGCTTCGGAGGCACGAGACGTGCCAGACGAGAACGACTGAGAGACTTTGGACACCGGCGATTTGACTGATTCCTTGTCCTCAGTCGAAACGATGGGTTGGTCTCCATTGCTCAACTCAATCACGCGTTCCCAGATCTTTTTGACATGAGGATCAACATACCGCCGTCTCTGCGCAGCAAGGAACTGTGCCAATTGAGACAAAAGCAATCTGAACCGCTGCCACAGTGGGAGGGCATATGGCTTAGCGGTTTGGTATCCGTCATAGGTCTTGCTAGCGGCCAGGACGATGTATGGCTGAGCCTGTTGCTGGAACCTGAATGCATGGTGCATCGCTGTCTGAACATATGGTTGGATAGCAGTTTGGTACGTAGCAACCGCCTTTGTGCGGTATGGCTCGACAGCCTGTTCGACGCGACGGATTTGAGGAACAGCATGTTGATTCCACGCAGGAATCACGTGCTTGTTCCACTGAGGCACAACATGCTTATTCCACTGTGGCACTACACGCTTGTCGAATTCGAATTTCGTTCGAATGGCGATAGGTTTCGCGGTATAGTATGCACGTTCCGCGTAAGGCTGGACCTTTTCCACGTAAGGGGCAACAGCAGGGTGATGAATGGCGCGTTGAAGTTGTGGGATGATGTAAGGTTCGAGAATGAGGCGGCGATATTCGTGGAGGCCTCGGCATACGGGTGATTTGAGGTGTTCATCGGTGGGACATATGGAAAGCGTGTAAATCGTGAACCATAGTAGGAATATTTTTGTGAGTAGGTCAACAAAGTTCGAGCTCGCAGAGCTCTTCTGATGATGGGAATGAGCCACCCATATAACGAGACATCCTCTGGAGACTCACCTTGTGCTTCTTGTGTTTACCCTTCTTGGACTTCCCTGACTTATTTGATTCTTTCTAGAGGCACGTATTAGTACAAGAGAGCCATTAACATACAAGAATATGAAGCGGCATCCATGCATAAGGGTACTGCGACGCGTCCTGAGCGTACCTATTGACATCATCATGCCGCACAGTCTCCGCTGCCAAGAAGCCACTGAGAGAATGACTCCAAAGCAGTTGGAGGTACATAATGACGCGCTGCAGGCCGTCTAGCAGCCCTGTGCTGTATGCGCAGGACGTGTGCATTGATGTAAGACAAACGTAGGTCGACATGCAATACGGAAGCACACGACTACAAAGAACCAAAAGAGATAAACGTACTGTTGTTAGCTGTGCATCAGCATCCGGCTGAGGAGCCTCGTTCTGTACACCGTTTGCTAACGGACTGGGAACGGGAGGTACGGCAGGTTTCTTCACTCTTGGAACCGGCTGTGAGGAATTCGTCCTTGAGGCGGGCGAAGGGGCGGCTGGTGCCCTGCGGGTCACAACCATCGTTGCGTTTCGTTCGTATTACAAGTCAAGACAGAATATACGGTCAGTGTAGTGTTGGAAAGTGGCCAGCAAAGAGAACTAAGATGGTGGTAATTAGCAGAGGCTTCTGTCGCGCCCTGGCCTTGGCCTATGACGGTCGTGGATACGATCACGCGATCGGTTCGCGATTATGTAAGCGTTGTGGGGCGTGGCAGACCGTTTTGACGAAATCGATCCTCTAGGCTCTGCATCTCTCCAGTCGACACTCATATCGTCGCCGCAGCGACTTGTCGACGTTCCACGCTGCCCGCCACGTTGACCAGCTCACCAACACACAGCGCCGCCGTGCTCTGTGGCGTGGCGACTCGTGTAGAAACAACCTCGCGATGAGGACGTACTCTCACAAGCGGAGCCGGGCGGACGTATCGCTACTGAACGCCTCCCCTGGGCCCTCATCACCAATCGGGAATGGCTCCAAACAGGATAACATCTCGGTTCCGGAGCTGTTGCGCAGGATGCAGAAGCGGTCGCGCCGTATCTCTCGTGGCTTAGATGAGGCTGCTGATAATCTTCCTATGAACGTGAAGGATGGCGGCGCAACCGTGCCAAGCTCCCCCGAGAAGCCCCTCGCAGAAACATTCCTGCCTCTCAAGAATCAGGATGTCAACGATCTGTCTTACCAGACGCCACAACTCGTAGATCATTCCATGACTTTGTGCAACAACGATTCTCTTGTGCCAGAAAGTCTCTCGCCTGTTCCCAAAACTAGCCGGGTGCTTTCTCGTGCTGGCTCTCGCAATCTCAAGGAAAATGAACCCCGCAAGAAGAATCGTGGTCTGGACTCTCCATTCAGCAGTCGACCTGGCTCCCGTACCTGTTCTCCAGCTTCTCGCGGAGGTATGCAGCGTCGAATCGCTATGCAAGCTCGAACTCTCTCTGCTTCAAACACACTCAGGAAGGAGTCTTCCATGTCCGCTCTACAGCCAGCTCCTACGAATCCTCACCGTTATATCACGCCAGTCACTTTTAGAGACGAGAATGTCTCGGAAATCGTTTTCACTGACAACCAAAAGGATGCAGTCAATGCGCATGGTCGCGCGTCCTCTATACCCACACTGCCATCTACTGCTCCTCTGGATCCACTGTCGTCGAACAACTGGCTAGTTCCTCCAAAAGCATTATCTCGCTCTCCGAAGTCCATGTTCGATCTAGACGCTCTCATGACTGAACACGCGTCGTTCTATCTCGATACTCCTGCTCAGGTCTCTACTCCCGTGAAGGAAAAACCCGTCGTTGATCCCACTAAAACGAAGAAGGCCAGCATATATTCGGATGACAGTGACTTCAACATATCGGAGTCGGAACCAGACGATTCACCTCCACGGAGAAACAACGCTGCGGTCCTGAAAGCCCTTCTTCGTCCAGCAGTTCCAGCGTCACCGCGACAGCCTGGACGTCGCCGTCGAACAATCACCCACCTATCGAGCGATAGCATCTTCTCGTCTCCTCTGGATTTCTCTACGTATATCACAGACGACGAAGACCCGGAGCATATACGACGAGCCAGTCACTCTCGCCAGCCTCTCGTGGTGCCCCGTCAAGCTTCCGTGCAACGGGGAGACAACGATGGCAGAAACCGCGGGGTCGGGTTGGAATCGGCTTTCTCTCCTGCACCTTCAGATACGGGACCAGTCTCGGTTCCGTCTCGTCGGTTTATCGGTAAGCGGGCCGTTGACGTCGAGTGCAGCTCTGAATCGGAGAATGATGATGACGACCTGCTTGAATTGTTCTCAACGTTAGATTTGGGCGGTATGTGTCCCTGCTTTTGTCCAACCGTTCCCTAATGAACTTTCATATTCAGGGAGAATCGAGGACGAGACCGCTCCAACTTCGATCTCCCAGGTTGGTGTGGCAAGTACTTCTCAAGCTCAAGGTCGACAACGCCGCAAGCGTGGCGATACAATTCGCGCTTCCGACTTCCCTCGTCCGTCTGCGTCTTCGACGAGCACTCTCCCATCTGTTTCCGTTCTAGTCCCTCCGCTATCTCGTAATGCTAGAGGTCCTTCCAACACTCGGCGTACGCGATCGGGTACTGTTGTGCTCGCAAATACCGTCAAGCAGCCCACGCCTCCCGTGCCTAGTCTCCCCACCGCGTCAGGCAATGGTGAAAGCTCCAAGAGCACTCGAACAGAAGTCAAGAAACCGAAACCGGCTCGTCGAACGCAAGGCGCCAAAACTAAACCCAAGCTTTATGGCGATCCTCCGCCTCCCCCTGACGATGAAGACGATGAGTTGCTCTTAACCTGATCAGTTGAACTGTATGTGCCTCTGTTCTCGTCACCCGCCCTTGCTCTTCGCTCTTCGAGAGATAATTCACAAATGTGTTCCTTGTCACGTGATACGCATGGAATGTTTTCAGCAAGTTTGTTCGTTTTTGATGTCCCCTCACGACTGTTGCAACGTACGAATTTTGCACGACTCTTCTCACTTTCTCTCGCTATCACATTGTTGTCCTTTGCAATACGCTGTCGTTGTCCATAATGTTTCCCGTATGAATTAAAGTCATCACGTCCTCTCGCAACGGATGTAGCCTCGATCGGAGATTGATTTCCTCCAAGCGAAAATTGCCTGGGACGCTGCAGACCCGTCAAAATTCTTCTCCCGCTTCTTCCGACTTGCCGCCAAGATTCCGGGCTTGAGTCCTGATTAGGACTTGCACCTTGACCACTACTTACTACCTTACACCCACAGGTTGTAACCCTGCTAACAGCTTACTACTTCATTTTACGTCTTTCACTGCCAGCTTCGCGTAAGTGATGATGAAGGCAGACCCTCCCGTGCTGTCCTCGTCGCACCGTCCTTCCATGGCGAATCAACCTAATAATAGGACCGGAAATTCCATGCACATCGCGGGTGCTGCTGCCTTGGGTGGCGGGGGCGGGGGAGGAGAACCCGCGCGTCCCAAACCCATTATGCCTGTTCAGTACCGTGTTTATACGGAACAAGCAGGCAGCTTCTTGGATGCGGGAAATATGATGGACGCGGACGAGGACGTTGTCGAGGACCTCATGGAGGGGTTTCAACCTGTTGTCGATCCGGACTTCGAGTCTGGAGACGAGGAGGGTGACGACCCTGGACTTCAGGTCGACTTCGTACCCGGCAGCAAGGATGCCGACTTGAAGGAGGCAGAAGACTGGGCGTTGATACAAGAAGGTATGTTGGGTTAGGGAAGATACTACAGAATAGGTCATGGAGAGGGAGTGCAACGCTGAAAGTTTTGGGACACAACCTGAAGCTTGGGCGTGTACACAGCCTCTCAAATCACACCCAGTGACCGCATGCATTGACGCTAATTGACGAAATGCGTTGGTATAGCTCATTCGACATGGTCAGAAGAAGAATCAAATCGTATGATGGCAGAGCTCAGAGAACGCGGTATGTATATTCGAATGGGTCATGATTGAGATAAATACAGAATATCATCGACAGGTAGAAAGTATTTCGTAGATGAATACGTTCACCGCAGGGGAATACCCATTCCCAAATTGCTATACGCGTTTGGGATATGTCTGGTGTGTATCAGATCATGATTTCTGAGTATGCACACAGGGCAAACTCACAGGCCGCAGTGCTCAAAATTACGAGAAAAGCGGCCGAAAACACTGCGATTCTTCCTTGATGTAGCGATGACTCGAGAGTACGTGTTGTCTTCACTCGACTGTTCAAAGGTGATGACAATGTGCATCCTTCAGATTGGAGAATCGGCAGAAACTCCCAATGTACAATACTGTGGACGACGCTGTCAAGCTTATTCGTAATGCCAAGCGCATAATGATCCTGACTGGCGCAGGAATCAGTAAGTCACATGAGATCCTATGAGCCCTGTCATCAATTTGGCGTGCTACGTAGGTGTATCATGCGGTATCCCGGATTTTCGGTCTCGGAATGGCCTGTATGCCACTCTCCAAAGGAATGGTGAATATAACCTAGATGATCCCCAACAAATGTGAGAACCATTCGGTCGTCATAGCCTACTACGCTAATTCTCACTGCGCTAGGTTCGATATTGATTATTTCAAGGAGAATCCTTCCGGTGAGTGATGACCCTCTTGTGCGTACACCCTGCAGTAGCTCATAGCGAGCTACATTCTCGCAGTATTTTAGTAAGTCCGTATCTTCAATCCTGATCTTGCCATGTATTGATCTTTCTCCCAAGTTCTTTTGCTAGGTATACCAATCATGAAATTCCTATCATATTGTGCTAACCATCAGGCATGTAGTCAAATATACCCCGCCAACTTTATACCCTCACCTTGTCATAGGTTTATTAAGCTCATAGAAGACAAGGGTAAAGTGAGCAACATACGTGTCATTGTTTTTTATTCGTCTGTATTGATATCCTGCCATCCTAGCTACTACGGGTAGGTGCTTGATCGCTTGAAAGCTATCCAACATCTCTTTCATGCTACCACCGCGACAGAACTATACCCAGAATATCGACACCCTAGAGACCCGCGCCGGAGTCAAACGTGTCCTTCAATGTCACGGCTCCTTTGCCACGGCCTCCTGCATCAATTGCCGAGCTCGATTCCCCGGTAATGCCATCGAGAAAGACATCATGAATCAACGCGTACCGACATGTCCCGTATGTTCTGCAATGCCGCCTCCACCGAAAGACAACACGAAGAACAACACGAAGCCCAAGAAGAAGGCGGCGAGTAAAAAGAAGAATTTATCCGTTTGGGAAGTGGATAGCGACGAAGACGATGATTTGCCTGAACATCCACCTGGAATTATCAAGGCATGATTGCTGATTTTCCTCTTGGTAAGATGTATTAACGGTGGAGACGGTTGTAGCCGGATATCACGTTCTTCGGTGAGAAGCTTTCGGACGAGTTTGACCGTGCCTTGGTAGAAGACAGACCCTTGATCGACTTGCTCCTCGTCATCGGTACTTCTCTGAAGGTGTCACCAGTATCCGAAATGATCAGTGAGTGACCATACTGCATTATCACCAAGCTGAGTTCATCCAATCACCATAAATAGGGGATCTCCCTCATTCTGTGCCTCAGGTGAGCTTACTGTGTTGTCGTAGCGTAACTTACACTTACACGCGTCACTATATCCGTTATAGATTCTCATCAACAAGACACCCATCACTCATATCAACCCTGATGTGCGTAGATCCTGCACCTGTCATACATATTTGATCACATCCTCACTTGCGCTCTTGTAGATTGTCCTACTCGGCAACGCGGACGACATCATCTTACACCTCTGCCGCAAATTGGGCTGGGATCTCCCCCCAGTACCATCTGGTGAATATCTAACACCTGCCGACAGTCAAAAAACGCGCAAACGTCCATCAGAAGCGCTGCAAGTAGACGAGCCCAAACGCGTCGGTGATAGGTACGTCTGCTTACTGACTGTCCGGACACTCACTCGTCGTACCCACTGAGTGTGCTAACATATCTATCGTAGCCACGTTTGGTTGTTCAACGGAGCCGAGGGCGGGAAATACGTCGAGAAACTAGAAGAGGAATACCAAGAACGCCTGTGTGTTGCCACTCCGGCTCACGAACCGCAGGTTCGCTTCGAACAAAGTGCCGACAAAGCTCAGTCGAAGAAGGCACGAATGTCATGATACATACTATCCCTTCCCTGCCCTTTGCGCCGGACCACGCCTCGCTTTACGTTGAACTCGATATATCTAATATATATTGCGTCAGCTTCTGTGTGGGTTACTATATATCCTATGATTCGTCTCTTGCTTCTAGATGTCGTGCAATTCGCTGTCGCTGTCGCTGTGCCCGTGGCTTTTTGATTGTATAGAAGGCTTGCTTACCAATTGTACGAGGTTGTAACATGATCGCGAACATTAATATCGTAGAATTCGAACCTCACCAGGGATTCACCGACGCACATCGACATCGCGATCGACGGGCAAACAGGAAATGCAATATGCATTAAAGGAGAGACAAATCTAGTGAATACATGCACAACTGAGACTCCTAGGTCGCTACATGCTCTAGAATACATTCATGGTAAGTCACTACTAGTCGTACGAACATCGTGGGTCATGAGACGAAGACGGAAATAGAGAGAAAGAGAACGGAACAGAGAACGGAACAGAGGACGAGAGAGAGAGAGGAAGAGAAACAGAAATGGTGAAAATGAGGGGACAAATCGACAATGAAGAGGAAAGGCAGAGGAAGAGAAGAGGAAAAGGAGTTGAATGCAATAAGTTATGCACGGATGTTGTATGTGTAGGGTGCATGTATCATCGATGGAACTGAGATTGACAACTCGAGGGTTGAGAAGACTCGCACACAAAACAAAACAAAAATGTAGTGAATGGAAGCAGCAGGTCCCATGGTGCTTAGACTGTGGTGCCCTTGCCACGGACGACGATCCCGGCGTACCATGAGCCAATGATCCATCCTGCATCGGTAAGGGCAGACTTGAGCGCAGGACCGAGTACGCTAATGCCCTTGGCTGAATGTCGTCCTCGTCCGGTAATGATATTCAGTGGTTTGGACGGGGAAGGACATTCCTCGGCCAAGACTTCGTTGACGATCTGGATGGCTTCCTTGACAGTCGTACCATGAAGATCGATGGTGTTGCCGTTCTTGGAGTATTGCCTGTCAAATCATATAAGCAACGTTATTCGATCGTGACTTGGTAACCTGTCGAAACATACCGAGTTTTGTCGACCATTCCCTTCACCGATTGCAACTTCTCTTGGAACTCGCGCTGTTGATATTCTCGTGCCTTCTCAGCATAATACCAAGCAATCTCCCCGCCTCGATTCTTTGCACTCCCGGTATGCCATGCCCGGCTCGCATCCCTCAAAGCTTCACGCCTCATCTGCGCCAGCTCAGTCGCCCTCGCCGCATGCGGATCCTTGCCATTCTCCAACTCCCTGAAACCTGTAGTCTTGGATAGGTCTAGACCGACACCCGCAGTCTTGGCTCTTCGCCTATTGAGCGGGGCGGACGTATTATACGCTGGGATGAACTCTGCGAGAGGATGCTGAGCAGGGGTCTTCTTGATAGTGGGGGCGACTGTCTTCCACGCGTTAATACTCGGTGACGGAGATACAGGGGAGATGGGAGCGGAGCGTTGTCTCCTGGCTGGAGGAGCAACCGAGGGAGGCCCAGAGGGGAGTTTGAGATTCAGTTTCGGTTTCGTGGCGGCATTGGTGGTAAATTGGGGGGAGGGTGCAGGCGAGTGGTACAAACTCCAACTGGTCCCGCCTGAAACCGAATCTGTATCAAGCTCACGAAGGAGGTTGATGAGATCTAACGCGGCGTCAGGTTGGCCGCGCGTTGCGCGCAATGCCAGTTTCGCGTCCGCCATTAGCTGATCACGATCTGTGGGAGACAGACTGGGCCATTCCTCGGATTCACGTAGGATATCGAAAAGCGAGAAGAGCATGGTAGTTTCCACTGATTCATCTAACGGTGAGCAATTAGATAGAGTCGCGCGGATCGCAGAGGAGGGTGTCGAGTATTTCGGCGAATGTAGGATGGACTGGAATTGAGAAGCGGTATGGGAAGGGACTAGTGTGGAAAGGTGAGTAGCAAGGGAGGAGACCTGCGTCCAGGGATCTGGAGGCCCGGAGCCAGGCCCTGGAGTGTTAGGGGCAGTTGCGACGCGTATTCGCTGGTTATGGCGGACATCGCCAAAGGTGAACGTGGTGCCCTTCTGCTTCTGCTTCTTAGCAGGGGTCTTCTTCTTACTTTCAGCGACCTTCCAAGAGTCGACGACGTCTTCCTGGTCGCTCAAGCCATCGAGCCCACGCTGTTCCAGCTCCCCGATATGTTCCAAGGAACAGATCTGGTTCACCACGTCCTCCATATCCAAGTCCTCAACATCCCCCATGCTGCTCAGAATACTTCGGAGCCTGTGAGTAGGAACATCGGGGAATGCGGTCTGTAGGAAACCTAGCGGGGAGCTGAAGGGGTGATGACTGCTGCTGCTAGATGCGTCTGAGGAACTGAATTCAGTGGGGGAAGTCGTGCTGGTATCGTTGGAGAAGTAATCATTTGCGCTTTGGGTATCATCGGTGACAGAATTGGCCTGATCGAGGCCGACATGGGCGAGTTGTTCAGAGAGATCATTCTCATCTTTCTCCGCTTGAGTGGCTAATTCTTTGAGGACGGTACGTAGAGATTGTTCAGCTTGGGAACCTGGGGGCGAGCATGTCGTATCGCCATTGGGGATATAGTCTGCAATTATGGCTGCAATAAGAGAAGAATCGAGAGGCGGGCAGAATTCCGCCTATGCAAGAATCCACTTGTTCAGAGCTGTTGGGCGTCTTTCAACAACGGGGCAGACCGCACCTGTAGTCTTTCTTCTAGGGATTGCATTTGAGCACCCATGGTTATCGTACTGCAAGAGGATGTGGTCTAGGATGTGAATCGGATTCTTTCTGGACTATTGTGCTGAAGCTGAGACGTATGGCTGCGGTACGTAATATGTCCTGGAAAGGGATATCCGACATATTTCTTCGCGGTGAGTGCTCCATGGTGAGGGGAAACATGGAGAAGTTGCCTATCCCACCTTTTGCTCTGGTGCATATAGCTACGGGTATGTATATGTTGGAGACAATTGCAGATCTCTGAGTCTGTAGGGCAGCGCTGGTTTGCATGAGCAAGCACAAGGTTTGAGGCAAGAACTTGAAGCCGCCGGTGTCCTCGGTTGGTTAACAACTAGGGCAATGTAGACGCCTTTGGGGTTGTCACGTGCCCACAGCGTTGAACGCGTTCCATTGAATCGCGAATCGCGTTCCAGTTTGCACTGTCTCTTGTCTTGATGACGTTCGTCTAGCTCTCACTGTGAAGAGATGAACCCGAACTAGGTTGGTTCTCATCTTGTACATTGTAGCAACGATAGTCTCAGTTTCTTATGGTAGCTATACGGACTGCAGACCAGTTAGGTCTGAACCTGCACAATCAAAAATACGTCTGAATTATGACATCCGATTCGGACTGGCATTCATCCAGCGACGATGACTACCGCCGAATATCTCATGTGAGCAGTACTAATTATGCGTCAGAACATCATATGTTGAACCAACGTCATTGTAGAATTATCGGCGAAAGCGTCGCAAAACGAGGCACGAGAGCGAGCCGAAGCCGATTCGACAAAAATCGTCTGAGCCAGAAAGTTTGTTTGATCCCCTCTTCATTGCATTGGACGAGGAATACTGGGAAGATGAGGCGGACTTTGAGAGGGTCATTGAACCCCTGATTGTGGACTTTTGTCAAGCGGTTGTGTCCGCACAAAGACGGCACGAGAAGCAAAGTTCCAGGTTCATCAAGCGTTTCTTCTCCGTACCGAGAACACATCTGACTCTTCCAATAGCGGAACACCTATCGTTCCAATTTCTAGGTTGCAAGCTTGCCGTATACTGGATGAACTGGTTTCGGACCTTGCCCATTGCTCTCCCAAACCGACCACCTCTCTTATAGCCCGAAAACTAAAGACTCAGACGCCACTTCGTGCAGCTATCCTCAGCGATATTACCACCAGTTTCGACGGCCCGCTACATGCCCTTCCTCATGTCAAAACTGCCCCGCCACCGAGTGAGGTCTTGGAAGGCCTATATAGTATACGCACGACGTCGTACGAGAATTCTTTCTTGTCGCGAATACATGGCTATCAGCCTCCGAGAAATCCAGGGGTCATTGCCGTGGATTGGGATACGAGGGCCCCCTGGATGAATCTAATGAGCGATATTCGGGAGCATTATACCCTGATGCAGTGAGTTCCATTGGCATGTGTCGCCAGAGTATTGACTGTCATCCATATCCATAGTCCAGATCGTGAAACACCCGCAGAGGTAGAAGCACCAATCGAGTATGTAACGTTGCGAAAAGACCACCTCGCACAGGTACACCAACTCCTGAGGCAAACATTTTGGGAGGGCATTGATGGTATGTGCCAGCACCATGAGTTAACTTCCCTTGAATGTTCATGGATGAACCATCACAGTCAGCGATTCCCTGCTATATAGCCCCGAGAAATGCACCATTGTTGCGATATACAAGAAGCTCGTCGTGGGCGCAGCCTTTCTGAGCTCACCTCAAGAGACGTACATTACGTACCTGGCGGTAAAGCCAGGATGGGACAAGGCACAAATCGCTACGTACGCGCCGTTCCTACTCCTCATCTACGCAGAGCCATCTGACGTATATCCTTTCAGGAAGATGCTCTATCACCTGATCATGATGCATCCCAACAAAGATATAACGCTCCACGTATCCATCAAGAACCCGGCCATGGTAAGTCAGAGCGGAACGCCTCGGGATGTACTCCATATTGACAATTCGTTCCAAGCTCTTGTACAACCGCTTTGGGTTCAAAGCCGAAGAGTTCATCGTTGGATTTTACGAAGAGTACATGGATTCGACTTCTCGTGCTTCCAAAAATGCGTTCCGTCTGCGTCTTCGGCGATGAACGGCTTTCGCTACGTAGTCGCTTTCTACACTGTCGCGTTCTGACTCTTCTGAGAACCTCCTCGGTAATCAATTTACAACAACGCTCAACTTTCGAGAGTCGGCCGAATGTCCTGTTCAAGCCGCACGACCCTCGCTCCAATCATTGAATGTGACCGAAGACCGCGGTGGGTAACATTCGGCTGATACTGCGTATTGCGTATGCAGAGAACTTCCCCACCTTGTGAGATTGTACGTGCCACAATCTATCATGTCTATCATAGTTTGACACGCTATAGCGCTAACAGTGATCAAGAAGCCTGGACAGTACTGGTGACTCGAATTCCCGTAACCTCTAGGATTCTTCTCATGCTTTGCGCTTGTAATCCATGGTTCCGTAGGACGGTACCTGTATTCCATGGATCCAGGAGCATCGAAGGGGGCTAGTACGCTGGATTGCCAAAGCTCAGCGTCCGGGCGACTACGCGCCTTTCTCGATGTCCATGGATCTTTTGCACTCGTCAGCGATACAACTTCCCTGCATTGACACTGTCAGTAAGCCGATGGGGAGATTGCTCCCGGAATCGCAGGAAGGTCTTTGTCATCTCTAAGCTCCAGGGCCCCCAGCTCCCATGCACAGCCAAGTGGGCAATTCTTGAATCAACACTCAATGGGGATACTCGGGGGATACTGGAGGTTTGTAAGCTCAGAGTCATACTACTCCCGGGAGGTTCATGAGGAATCGAACTTTGGTTTGAGACATCGGGTGACCGTGTGGGACCTGTGACCTGGACAAGCTCGGGATGATTGCTCTCGTGTCACGTGCGCCTTGGGGTCATTATACAGTATGTAGTTACTTAGTTACTTGTTGGTGCACTTGCGTCTCTACATACACGAGTCGAACTGCATAACCTTGACTGAGTGCATTTGCGAGCGAAATCGAACTAGTTCGCAGGAGACCGTCAGCGCGTGACGCGTGGCTGCTCCGGCGTGCTGAGTCAATCACTGCCGATCCGAAACGCTTTGCAATGCAGAATTTGCCGCGGCACGTTACTCTGCTATGAGGTAGGAGACAACCATCCTCGGGTTGATACAAATCCGTTTGGACCCGTCTCCTCCTTTCGAGCCAGCCATGCCTGCAGAACCTCGTCGTACATCCCGCAAACTAACCAGCGAAGAGGACATTGAGCTCAAGCGTGCCCGCGGTGAGATCTCATGCGCGGAATGCCGAAGGTTCGTTCTGACGAGTCGATCGAAGCCAAGAAACTGATCTAGTCCCGTCCTAAGACTCAAGTTGAAGTGTGACAAGAAACTACCCTGTGGCTCTTGTGTTCGAAGGGGATGCACAACAATATGTCCAAATGGTTTGAAGGTCCTACACTTTAGTGAGGGATTTGTTCTGATATATGTCTGTCTGCAGGGAGTCTCTCCGCCGGCCAAGGCACAAGGTATTGCGGGATACGGACTGAAGTTCTTCGTCTAACCCATGAATGTTATGCATAGATTTGTCTTGGCCGATACCGAACAACTTCATCGCAAAATAGCGGAAATGAGCGAACGCATCCGCCAACTCGAGGATGCGCTTGCCATCTTTCAGGCCGGGATCTCCAATGAACGACATCCTTTACTTCGCGATGAACTTCTGAGCATCAAGTTCGGCCCCGAAGTCCGACGTACGATAGACGAAGAGAACTCGAGGAATGCACAATCACAAACTATCGACGCTCTGGGTACACTCACCGTTGGTGCCAACGGTGAGACGAAGTTCATTGGTAGGTCGGGTGGCACAGAGGTACGCTCCAGATTGGCTATATTAGACGGCTAAGCATTCATAAGAGTTTCCTAGACTCTCCTAATGGTCAGCGCGGCGATGTACACCTGCATGTTTCCCTACTCACCGGTACTGACCCCTCTAAATTGCAGGCGTCCGACATTCCGTTCGAAGAGGACGACGTAGAGGTCCCGTGCTTGGAGCAAGAACTAGCCAACCTTTCCTTCTCATCACCTTGGAACGGGACTGTCGACAATATGGACGTTGTCCTGGATAAGCTTGAGTCGAACCTCCCTCCACATCCTCGTGCATGGGCTCTCTGCGAGGCGTATCTCGAACACTTCACCTTCTGGTTCCGACCCCTCAAGCGAGACGAACTCATTGACGAGCTTCTCACACCAATATACAAATGCCTGAGTGACCCCGCCGCGCGTAACTACTTCCCTGGTAGAACGCCCGACGGGCGTTGTCCTCATCGACTTGCCGTACTGTACTTCATCTTAGCTGTCGGTGCTCTGGTGGACTTGACTCTCCCGGCATGCAGCGTCGAAGCAGAAAAGTACTTTCAGCTTGGCAAGGCAGCCCTCTCACTGCGCTCTATCTTCGATTCTCCCGAAGTCGAGACCGTCCAGGCTGTATCTCTCATGGCTGCGTACCAAAGTGCATGCTCCCAACGGTATACTAACGACAGCGCATGGGCAATTATATCTCTGGCGGTCAAGCTGGCTGAAGCGGTACGTTTGCTCGTTCTACCTCTTTGTCTCATCTAAATATAGGGCTAACCTATATATAGCTCGGTCTTCGTGAGTACTCCACTCTAGAGCAATGAAGTCATTTCTGACGATGCCGTGAAACAGACAGAGATAGTTCTCAGTGGAAACTTGATCCAAAGATCGTCAACCGCCGAAGGAATCTGTTTTGGGAAATCGTTATGTTTGAGGCCTTGCACGTACGTACTGTCCAAGTCTTCAACATTCGGATGAACTAAGAACCCCCGAGTGCTACAGCCTCGGGCGACCCTCCACCTTGTCCCCTCATCATATTGACTGCGAACTGGCGCCAGATGAAGAGGAAACCATCGGGCAAGACGGTGAGCGAGTGCCTGGTTGTGAGCTTTCTTCCTCCCACATTGTGGTACTTCATCTGCTCACCATGACGTTCTCATAGTCTGGACATGGAAGCATAAATTTGCTTCCACCATCTTCATGGATATGCTCGATAAACTGCTTGGTGCTAAACCTCCAACCTACGAAGTCGTACTCGAGATAGATCGAAAGATCAGGCAATCGGAACTTCCGAAGGTCAAGCTCTACCTTAGCCCCGATGAGGATGGTTACACGAATCCAGGTGCTTGCATGAGGAGTTATATCATGTCTCAAATGCGTTCGATATGTACGCAATTCCATCATGTCTATACCAGTGCAACCGGGCTAACTCGTATGTTTAGGCATGTTGGCGATACATCGAACGTACTTCGCCCAGGCGTTATTGGATAACCGCCAGAATCCGCTGCGAAGTCCCTATTCTCCATCGTTCCTGTCTGCGAACCGTTGTGCATGTATTCTCATTCGTTCATTCTTGCACCATTTCGAGAGGAGGCCAGATTTGTGTGGTCGCTTCTGGACCATATGGACACATGCTTTCACAGCAGCAGTGAGTTGACACGAACCCAATCATGCACAGCGCCGCAGTGATTCTGACTGTTGTTTTCTAGCTGATTCTAGCAGCAACAGTGAAATGGTGTCCGAATGCAACGATGGCACCAAGCTCGCTGATGGAGCTTGACCTCGCGATCGAGTTGTTTAAAAAAGGTGCCGTCTCATCACCGCGTGCCCGTATGGCCGTTGTAAGTTCTACATCATCGCTCTCGTTAAGAAGTCACTCAGTCTTTGCTGTAGCCTATTCTCATTCGTCTACGAGACAAGGCCGTCAAAGAGTATCAGAACTTCCGTAGCAGGCGTACGGCCCCCACAACATTGGACATTCAGCTCAATATCGGTCCCGAGGACGATGGAGGAGACAAGTTGGCTATGTTCGGTGGTCAAACGAGAGTTGTCTCGAGCAAACTGTTGACGAGGAAGCGAAGGAAACCTCGCACGAAGACGTCGTCTATCTCTTCTTCTAACGGAAGTCGAACTGTTAGCGATACCTCGCACGATGGTTCTCATTCTACCGAAACCCCCAACTCCTCTGTTGGGCCGACACCTAAGCTTTCGAATACCGAGGCTAGTCCCCATCACGAGGACAGTCCATCGCCGTCTGCATCTGGATCCAGTCCTGGGGAGATCCCAGATAACCTCGTCGATGCTTTCAACGAGGTTCACCCCACCCTTGTTGAATACCTGTCATTCTTCCCCTCCTCCGTTTCCATGGTTGATACGTCGCAACCCCTCGTGGACCCCACCATGGCGGCGCAACCGCAAAGCGCTGTACCGACTTCACAGAACATACCTTCGACTGTTCTCCAACCGTTTTCTTTCCCTCCTACTGAAGGTCCCATTTCGCAGCCGATGGGTTCGACCTATCAGCCTACGAACCTGCCGTTCCCTCTCGTCAATTCTCCTACGGCAGTCACGTCTGCCCCCATGGGATTGACAGCTACCAGTTTGTCTGGGATGTCTGATCTGCCAGGGATACCGGACGATCTCATGGACGACCAATGGATCGATCTAATGCGAGGGACAGGCTTGTTCGAGAATCATCCAAGCCTTGCCTTCATTGCGACTCCCAGTTCTCTACCGAACGGCACCAATTTCAATGTCCCATATTCTCAGGCCCAGTCTCAGCATCAGCCAATGCTCTTCTAGGAAACCGTTGATTCATTCCCGGATCCTTTGCTCTATTGCTTTCACCTTTATCTAAGTTATACCTTCTGATGTTGTCTGTTGTCTCACCTTCTTCCATATCGATCACTTATGTACGTGCATCCGTGCATCTCAGCATACCTCGGCCCCTTGGAAATATTTGTGTATATCAGTAGACATTTATATGATGTATCATGACAGAGATTCTTGTATAGCTTTTCCGACCTCCAAAACCATCTGATCGCAACCCCATTGAGAGACTACACTTACACCAACTGGCCATCCGTCATCTGCCAAGCCTGCTGGAACACTGAGGGCAGGCAAACCAGCTAGGGAAGCAGGGACAGTCAGGACGTCCTGAACGTAGGCATCCAATCCGTCGGTATCATTCGCGGATGGCTTGTCCTCCAGAGGAGGCGCAGTGCGGATAGCTGATGGATGTAAAAGGACGTGAACGCCTTCCGTATTGGAGATAGGATGCTCAAGCAGAGAGTTCGACACACGAAATACTTTGTCGTAGTCTGATCTCACGAACTTGCGCAAGCGTTGGGCTTGCAGGAAGTAGTTATTGAAGGCACTGCGTGACGTGAGGTTAGTGGAGGCAGCCTCAACTTGAAGCGAAGAACGTACTCTGCCGTCAACGCATATGTACCCAGGATTATACGTTTCTTGACCTCCTTCCCAAATCCACGAGACCGTGTATGGGCATATACGTTCGCAGTCTTCGTTATATTAGCACCCGGTGGAATATCTGCACGGAACCCTGATTGCAAGGTGTCAGCGTTCACCCTACTCCGACAACTGAGTTGACTCACCGTATTCAACACCATCGTATCGTGCCATGTTGCTGCTTGCTTCCGCACTAGCAATAACATAGTATGCACTGAGTGCATATCGTGTGGAGGGCAAACTAACAGGGAGGATTGTTGCTCCACGTGACCTCAGCTTGTCAATGACCCTTCGCAGTGGTGTTACGAACTCCGGCTGGAGTTCGGCGGGGAAGTATTCCTTCCGAAGCAGAGTGAGATGATGAGTTAGTGGTCGAGAAGAGGCCACATACCTGTGGCACGCCTATCCGTAGACCATGCAAAGATGAGCCAGACCATTCCTGCATGCTATCTAGGCACGCTGCTGATGCCTTCTGTCGTGTCGCAAGTCTAGCCGCGCTGGGGTCTCGATAGTCATATTGAGCAAGAATATCTGAAAGTGGTTTAACGTATACGTAAGGGGGGTAGATAAAGCGGGCGTACCGAAGACTTCTCTGACCCGTTCCACATCGCGACCCATCACACCGACGCAGTCCAGGCTATCTGCATAAGAGACAACGCCCCACCTGAGGAGATGAGAGTCTACAGGAGAATCACGAGAATATATCCCTTACCTGCTTATCAACCCGTATGAGGGCTTCAAACCTACCACGCCGCAATACGAGGCCGGGAGACGAATTGAACCACCTGTGTCAGTGCCCAACGCACTTCCTTCGGAAACAGAGACTAAGCAATAAGACAAGTGGTGCGCAATCTTGCAGGCTTACACATCGCACATCCCAGATGCTACTGCAGCAGCACTTCCACCAGAACTACCACCTGCGGACCTCCGCTCACGAGCAGCCCATGGTCGGGTGTCATCAGGAGGCTGGTGAGGGTTGACAACAGCTCCGTGATGAGAATATATATTTAGCGACCTACCCAGAAGATGTCAATACAGGCTCAGCATCGAATCTTCATAGTAGTATTCACCCCATGCCAAATTCATCACAATTGGTCTTCCCAACAATAGTAGCCCCAGCTGAACGTAGAAGTTTGACCACCGTTGCATCAAAAGGAGAGTGGAAGTCGCGTAGCATCATGGAGGAGCATGTGGTCGGCATGTCAGAGGTACATATGTTATCCTTCACCCCGACAGAGAGCCCTTGCAGAATTCCGGAAGTGTCTGAGCGGTCCGAAGGGGAAGCAGTGAACACCATAGCATTCACACTGTCATTTCTGTGCAAGACAGCAGTCTTCCAGTCAATGGTCCTTGCGTGGGTTCGGAATTGGGAAGGGTTGCGTAAGAGCGGACTACATCGCGACCTGGCAAGCATAGCAGCTTCCCCGAGCAGTGTTTTGGTCGATGAACATCAAGTGACTGCTTCAACTCGATTGAGAACGGTTGTTTGATCATGTTGTCCAAAGGCTTTGGATTCTAACATGTACAAATATCGTGCATACCAAATCCGTTAAACCTTGCACGGAGAAACTTCTGCCACAATTCTGGCGAGATTTACATAAATCCCGTTCATCCCTCATACCATGACCACCAAAGGAGCACATGTCAAAGCCATAGAGGCCAAGCTACACAAAAGGTCCTCAAAGAAGCCGAAACTCGTCCCGAAGCGAAAAGCGACTCCTCCACCGAAACAAAAAGCTGTATCTACTTCTCTTGCTACCAAGGGAAAGGAGAAAGCTCGAGAGACCACCCCAGCACCCAGCTCTACGAAGGGGAAAGCAAAAGCCAAAATCTCCGACGGTATCAAAACTCTCTTGCCTACATCTTTCAAGGTTATTGCCGGATCGTACGAAAAACTATTGTACGGATTGGAAGGCACAGTTACTGCTGAGGGTGCAGACCTTAAATATAGCCTGAAGCCCGTCTTCATTTTTCCTGCGCATATCTCATCCATTAAGGCTGTGGCTGCTTCGCCGAGTGGTGGCAAATGGTTGGCTACCGGGAGTTCGGATGAGATTGTGAAGGTTTGGGATTTGCGGAGACGGAAAGAGATTGGCGGGCTGATGCACCATGAAGGTACGTATACCCCTGCTTTACTAGAACCTCCGCTGGACACAGTACCATATTACTAGGTTCAATCACACACCTGGAATTCCCCTCGCGCTCTCATCTCCTTTCGGCATCCGAGGACGGCACACTATGCCTCTTCCGCGCTCGGGACTGGTCCGTCCTCAGAAGTCTGAAGGGGCACAAGGGTCGCGTGAACTCTGTCGCTGTGCATCCTTCCGGCAAGGTCGCGCTGAGTGTCGGAAAAGACAGGACATTGAGGATGTGGGACCTCATGCGAGGAAAGGGTTCTGCAAGTACAAAGATAGGCAAAGGTATGTTGGATTACTTCGCTTGACTTATGGTTATTCACTCTGCTCTATAGAGGGCGAACTGGTGAGATGGTCGGTCGATGGCTCACGATTCGCTGTGCAAGCGCATTCAACAATTGATATCTATAATACCGTACGTGCAGTCAACACTGGTTTGATCTATCTCCAACTAAGCTCTAACTTGATATAGGATATGAAACTGCTGCATAGTATAACGCACACATCACGACTACACGACGTCAAGTTCACTCAACGCGTAGACGGCTCAGGCGAGGTCCTCTTAGCAGCAGCGGAGGACAAGAAACTGACCGTATACGATCTCCCATCTGACGCGAACGAACCGCCATCAGTTCTCGCTGAAATGATTGGACATACGAACCGGTGAGTCTGCATGCATATCATTGCCGATGGTAGCACTGACCCTTCCCATTGCCCAGTGTCAAAGCCGTCGACACTATCAAAATAGCGCTCCCAGCCACAACTTCCTCCTCAAGAACATCAACGACACTCGTATGCACGATATCCTCGGACGGCAACATTCACATTTACGACCTAGCTGCGATACCGACGCGCGCCTCGCCCAACGAGGAAAGAGTGCAATTGAAACCTATAGATACGTATGATACTAAAGGCACCAGGTTGACGTGTCTCGCATTAGCGGACGGCGACTCTGCAGAGGTCGCGGCTGTGAACGGGAAACGGAAACGCAAGGCTGAAGAGGACGAAGATGGTGATGAGGAGGATAGTGAACACGATGAGGGTGAAGAGGCTGAGGATTGGGCATCTCAAGAGGAAGAGGAGGAAGAGGAGGAAGAGGAGGAAGAGGAGAAGGAAGGAGAGGAGGAGGACGAGAGCGACGAGGAAGAGGAGTATGAAAGCGGGTGAAATTATACGTAAACACTGTGCAGTCGAGCGGTGTATATATGTCGTTTTGTCACTCCGCAGGCTTCAGATTAGAGACATAATCGGTGATCAGACGTCTGAATTC
>JSYW01000515.1:0-13396 GCA_000787475.1 Lentinus polychrous | reverse complement strand
CCCCCTTCCCTTATCATGCATGCGATTGAAGCGAAAATGAAGCGGGGATAATTCTTTCCTAGAACGTCAATGAAGCTTCATGATAAGCATATGCATTATATGATCGGCAATAGCAATAGCAATGGGGAAAACACGTACATTGGGAGGAGATTGGTACCGTTTCACGTCCTTTCAGTTGCTTGATCCACTCGAGTTAGAGGGCAACGCGTTCCCGGCAACACGGGGTTGACGCTGAGTCGTTGGCTGCTTGGGCCGGGTGATACCGCATTTCTTGAGGCAGTCGTCTGTGCCGAACGCGATGTTATCCGGGATCTGGACGATTTCGTGGTTCATTGGTTTGAGTAAGAGCAAATGGGTGAAGAGGGTGTTAGGCTAAATGCTCACCGCTGCTTCAAGACCGACGACTTCCTCGACGCCGATGTCTCCGAGGGAGGCAGCGACGATGGAGGGAGGCAAGCCGAAGACTGGTGAGTGTCCGGGAAGGTGAGTATTGGGTATGTTGAGAGAGGAAGGAAGGGAATTTACATCTTTGAGCGATGGAGGAGACACCGGGGTCTTCGTCACTCAGCGCAGCAACGAACAGAACGGGATCTAAACAAGGCATTGAGGTTAAATCGATATGTCCTCTCTATGCCAAAGGCCACATAATCACGTACCACATCCCAGGTTTTGTTGATAATGAATGGATCCCTATAACAACGAAGGTCGTGAATACGCCCGTAGGTTATGCCAAACGAATGATAGGCACTCACCCTCGTGAACACTTGTGCTTGGTTCGCATGTACTTCGTTGTACACGAAACGCGCACCGTTCTCCTGGAGCATACCAGTCTGGATGCTACCATTGACGAGGTAAAGCATCTCGGTAGCACGCGGGTGCGTGTGAGGGGTGTTCATGCCACAAGCACTAGGACATGGTCAGCATTTCCTCTTGGCACGTCTTGGGGATTGTCAAAACTCACTCTGTGTGATATGACTATTGTCAATAACAGTTGGAATGGAAGGGCAGAGAGGCTGAAACTCACCAAGGATACCAATTGTCATCGACACTCCTCGGTTGACCAAGGCAGGGAAGTTGGCAGCGTTAGCTCCAATCGTTTCACCAGCGGCGCCCTTCGATGCCTTTGCCGTGTTGAAATCGAACACAAACTAGAGCCAAGATGTCAGCATTGACAAAGGATCAAAGGAAACTATGACTTACGTCGGTGTCATTCGCAAGAATTTCAAAGACGGCATTTTCACTGGCAGCAGTCTTGATAGCGGCCACTGTAGCAGCCGCATTAGCTGCGCCTTGTGCGAAGGCTCCAACACTGAGGCTCAGGAGGACTGCAAGAGCGGCACGCATGGTGAATGTCGTAAGGAAGGAGAAGGAGAAGGAAGGAAGTAGAAAGAAAGAGAATGAAGAGGCGGGGTGAGGTCAACTCTGCCATTCAAGAGGAGGTATTTATACGATTGCGAATTTAGGGGACACTCTGAGCATCCCTTACCGTCCGAAACACTCAGGATTCAGGACAGGGCATGTACTGACAAACTTGAAACCAGCGGATGTGGTCTTCCCTGCTTACCACTATCGTGGTTCCCAAGAATACTACAGTTTCCGCATAGCAGAGTAGGTGGTACGCAATCGCAGATCGATCGGTGTTCAGAATCCAATGCATCGAGGTTGATGGGTATGTCGGCCATGTCGGGCGCGTAGAGTGTATACACGGTACCTTCGTAGTTCGATCTTGAACATGGCGCATTGCCTCGGACGAAGGGACGTAACTCAAGACAATTATTTATGGATGGGGGATCCGAGGAAGAGAGTTGATTGGACAGTGAGTTGGAACTCGGCCTTGCAGCGGACAATTGGCTGTATCCTTGCGGTGTATGCAGTCTAGAGAGGCTATGCAAGGCATATTGTCTGTTTCGTGTTGTATAATGAGGTTGAGACTCCCGAAACTGAACTGCCTTCCCGGATTCGACACGACCCAATGAGCGTGCAGGATGACGCATCGACGGCGGGGGTCACATGATCCATGAACTGCCCGCGGTTTCCGAGTCGCGAATTCATGCAGAGCTTGAGCTTGATGACCGACGGCCTTTCTTGACACGCTCCCACCAACGACACAGCCGCTTCTCAAAGCGTTCTATAACGCCGGAGATATAGTCCTCATTAACCCCTGTCCAATGGGAAGCTCGATGAAGGATCAACTCGTAGTCACGTGGAAGGACTCCTAGGAGGTCGAGAGCACTGTAGATCTTGTAAGCATGTCCTGGCCGCGGAGCGTCGTCCCCCTGAGGGATGTTCGTCGCCGCGGGTAGACTCGCTGGTGTTTGAATTTGATGCTGAAATGACTCGCCCCTGTCCCCGGGTTGTTTCGGTTGCAGCGGGTGTAGCGGGAAGTACTGTACCGCAGGGTCACGGTCTGACCACCGACATGAGGCTACCGCGACCAGTCTCGTTTGAATTTGGACTTACCGTTGACACGATCCTCTCTAGGCAAAAGAGCCTTTGCGCAAAAGTCCATGTACTGATCTATCATTTCGTCGTCGAGATCGAGCACTGTACTAGACACCCAGACAAACGAACGTGTCAGTGAAAAGAAGCGAAACAAGTAAAAAAGCACCCACTGTTCAGAATTCTCCGAAAGCAACGACTCCAACGTTTTCCCTTCCGAAGCCTCACCCGATTTGATCGCATTCAAGTATTCTTTCAAGTCCGGTAGAGCGTGAAGAGGATCTTCTCTGGAATGTGGTGCACATCCGCTACTGGTGAAATCAGCCATATGAACTCGTACCTAACCCCAAAAACATACCTTTCGTTCCCACTAAGGCCGTAAGCCATCTTCAGCACAATAACGATCACGGCTACGAGAGATACTTCCACGGGAGCGTTGTCGTATCTATGCCATGCAGGATCTTCCTGCTTGATACGCTTCAGCGGTGAAGCAAGGGAGTGATGAAGGGTCATCGGGACCGATAACACGCTTGCTAGTTTCTTCGCTAGCGTGTACAAAGTCGCTGTAAAAAGTATCAACAAAAAGAAGAAATATGTATAGTTACATCATCTGAGGGTCATGTGGTAGAGAGGGTGTGGAGACGTACGAGTACCGTTTAGGCCCCGAACAGCTCTCCAGAGGAGAGGAGCCGTATTCATCTCTGGGGTGTATACCCTATATGACTGGTAAAGAAGTTTGGCGAGGCGGGATGCGTGTTTGTGGATATAGAGGGGAGGGGGAGCGAACTGAAATCCAAATCATTGGTCAGGACATTGAGGTAGGGAGCGATGGGATAGTAATAACGTACGTGAGGAGACAGGGCTTGTACTGTCTGTTTGGTTAGATGGCGGGTGAGAGTAGGCGGCAAGAGTCGAACTGGATCCAAGTATGGCAGATCATACATCTCAATTACCCTGTAATTGACATGAAGACGACCCCGGCCGTTCATGGTCGCAAAGAATACTTACCTGACGAGGTCCATATAGGCAACGGGTAACCTCAACGTCCAGCATGCAACAACCAGTACGGCAATATTACCGATGGGCGCGTCGTACTGCTTATTGGACAACGGGTTTCTCTTTGTAGGCTTATCGCCTGCTTTTCTGCTAGAAGGCTTTTGACTCGGATCTAGTTCATCCTCCTCCTCATCTTCATCTTCAGAAGAAGAGGAACGCGTTACAGATGCTTCCCGCATGAGCCGTTCCATCTCGCGATCTTCTTCTTCGTCCTCACCCGAAGACGACGAGGAGGAAGAGGAAGAGGAGGAGGACGCTTGTTTCTGCTCGTCTTCATTTTCCGAACCACCAGCATCGTCTTCCTCATTCACGCTTGCAAGAGGATGAGAAGGCTTCTGTACCGCACTCGGAGACTTTGGACTAGTGGACTGCGTTTCAGTTTCATCCTGCTGTTCCTGACGATGGAAGTATGGTTCGGCAGGAGGAGGGTTAGGTAGTAAGCTTAGGTGAAGGGCCCAGAGGTCCCTGCATATCGCCTGCACATGTAAGGCATGTGAGAGGTCGATGCTACGCGACCGGTACAAGGGGTAGAGACACACCTCGAACTCTTGTGGCAGCTCCCACATACGAACAAGTGCTTGGATCTGCATTCGCAGGATGAGTTGCAAGCACTGGAAATAATGGTAACGTGCTCTTTCTCCATGATACACTGTGGTAATAGGTACATTAACGGCTGTGAGCAACTGTCAACATAGGACTTATCATGCTGACACTTTGGATCTGCGCGACTTTGCTTCTCTTTTTTCTTCCGGTTAGATTTCAAAGTTCGTTTACGGAGAACGTGAGGTCCGAGTTCGTTGATCTCTCGTGTCTCAATCCTATAGTTCTACAATGACATGTTATTTCACTGCCATTCGATACATTATATCCTATCAGTTCAGAGTTAAAGCATACCTGGCGAACATGGCCTTCTTTGCAAGTTATAAGACCACTGGAAGGTTCTTTCCTCCATTGCTTCGACCCGCACACGGAACACCTGGGACGACCGGCCTTCATGAACACTCTTCGGTGCCAACTTGCCTTTGCGTAAACCCGGGACCGAGTGACGATAAGTGAAAGGCAAGCAGCGTTCCAATATCGTCTCGAGGCAACTATAGATTAGATCTATAAAGTCGCGGGTAGATAACCGCGTGGCCGGTCGGTGAACTTTAACCAATCATCGCGTGCGGAGACGCGCTGTCTCTAACTCTTCTGCTGGCCGCATTTCAGACGTTTTAACTTCTTAACTGTGATCGTCTTCGTCGTTTCCCTAGGGTATGAGGCTTTTCGTATTGCTGGCCTTCTTGGCTAGCCTATGGACGCTGGTTGCCGCGTGAGTACTCTGAGTATATCTTGCTGGTTGAATCGATTGGTGTTAACATCTGTTACCAGTTGGGACAAGGTCTGTCTATTACAGTGCAGTACGACGCTTTGCGTCTGTGCTCATGCGTTACTTCACTAGGAGGACCATGAAATCTTTGATCTCGTGAGCGCCATTGAGGCATCGGAAGGTATGTCGTACGTTACAGAGAATTGAAACTGTGACATTCTACGGTCTACCAGGGAAAGGAACAACGTTCTATTCGTGGCTAGATGTACCGCCTACCGCGTCGACTGCCGAGATCTCAAAAGCATACAGGAAGAAAAGTATTCAGCTCCAGTATGGGTTCCTGCTTTTGAGCAGTCTGCACCGTGGTGCTGATGACCGTTAGCACAGCCCCGACAAGAACCCAGGTGTCAAGGGTGCACACGAGAGGTTTGCTAGATTGGGTGTCGTTGCAAACATCCTGAGGAACGGAGAGAAGCGCAAGCGGTGCGTTGGACGGATCTTGTCAGTATGGAAGACCAGATTGACATGCTATACAGATACGACTTTTTCTACAAGAATGGTGTACCCAAATGGAGGGGAACAGGTTATTATTATTCTAGATTCAGACCTGGCATTGGGGTGAGTTCTATGACACTGACACCGAGAACACCGAGAACTTCACTTATACAATCTATCAGAGCGTATTGGTGTTCTTGACGCTATTGTCGAGCGTGCTCCAGTACATCATTCAACGCATGAATTATAGACGGGATTTGGAACGAATCAAGACGATCCGAGAGCAAGCCAGAACGGCCGCTTGGGGGAACATGCTCACCCCTCCAACCGGTCCGAAGAAGGTGCGCTTTGGTGTCTTGCCCGAGCGCGACGGTGTAACTTGACCAAATGGACAGGTCAGAGTTAACCTCGGCGGAGCACCCCGGCTGGACGAAGACGGGAATGTGATCCCAGGCCGGATGATTGACATGATGGTAGAAGGCGAGAGCATATCCATAGTGAGTTGTCTAATATGCGATCTCGATCTGCAGGAAGCTCATGCACATCTGGTGCCTTTGCGATAGGTTGAACCAGATGGAACTTTGATACCGGTGGACGAATCTACGGCCATACCCCCCGCTTGGAAGAGGACATGGTTCCTTGCTTTGGTGTCAGACATGGTTGCGAAAGTGGTAAAGCGTGGTTCACCCGCAGCGTCTGAGAGGGAGGACGGGGAGATCGATGAGAGCGAAGAAGGTTCAGTTGCTTCATCTGATGTCCCCGGCAGTGGGACGGTCACGCCCTCTGAGAAAGGAGGCAAGGGTGCGCGGATGGCCACAACGATGGCGGGCGGAAGAAGGAGGAAAGTGGTGAGGAAGCGATGATAAGGCAAGGATGGTGCTACAATGGTATACAGTATTGCCCGCGTGCAAGATTGTCGGCCGAGATGGGCTTGTGGACTGTTGGGAGGATCATATGCGAGCGTCGTTGCCTGCCATTGTCCCACTTTATGATCTGGGCATTCTTTCTTTTGACATGACTCGGCCTCCACCGTATGATCGTATGTAATTCCGGTCCGGGGTTCAACCGCACAGAGCTCATCGGCGAAAATACCGCGGGTGATGTCTTGAAACTTGAAGATGCTACATTGACCGAGGCCTACAATACAAGTTGAAGCACTAGTGCTGAAGCCAGTGCATTGCCTGTGCAGCAATGGTCGAACGACGATTGGGTTCGCCGAGAGCAAGCCCAAAAGGGGACAAAGGGCCGGAGCAGCCCGTGACATGGCCGTTATCTACGGAGGGGCGTCGGAGCTGGCAAATTGCTCCCCAGTCGCGTAATTTTAAATTGAACTGCAGAGATAAGCCATGTGCCTCGTGGGCAAACACAGCCAAACACCTCCGAAACTCTCCTGCGCTTTCGGAATATATAGCAGCTAACCATCTCTCCACAACTTTCAGTACTTTTCCTCTTTTCCGCCACCCGCCCTCCTAGACGTGTCTGTATTCACTGTTCGCCATGTCGTCGACACCCGTATACCGCAACGACCTTTTGCGCCCCTTCCTCGAACTCCCTCAGGGTGACAAGGTTCAGGCCGAGTGTATGTCCACGCGCGTCATTGCTGCTATACCCGCAGAATGACTCACTTTGCTTTCTTGCAGATGTCTGGATTGACGGCGATGGCGGTCTCCGTTCCAAGACTACGGTAAGTACCATTCGGAATACTATCATCGGCCACCTCCTCATCGCTCGCTCTAGACTGTCTCCAAGAAGGTGACAGACATTGGACAACTGCGAATCTGGGACTTCGATGGTTCTTCAACGAACCAGGCTCCCGGGAACGACTCTGATGTCTACCTTCGTCCTGCTGCCATCTTCAAAGACCCCTTCCGTGGTGGTGACAACATCCTCGTCCTCGCAGAGTGCTACAACAACGACGGCACCCCCAACAGGACAAACTACCGCCACCACGCAAAGAAGGTCATGGATCTGGCCAAGGACCAGGAGCCTTGGTTCGGTCTCGAGCAGGAATACACTCTCTTCGACATGGATGGTACCCCCTACGGCTGGCCAAAGGGTGGTTTCCCTGGCCCCCAGGGCCCGTATTACTGCGGTGCTGGTACGTCTTCTTGGCTCTGCTATTTCGAGTTTCATCCGTCTCAACCGGTGTTCTAGGCGCTGGCAAGGTCTTCGCCCGTGACCTCATCGAAGCTCACTACCGCGCCTGCCTCTACGCCGGCATCAACATCTCTGGAATCAACGCCGAAGTCATGCCATCCCAGTGGGAGTTCCAGGTAGGCCCTTGCGAGGGCATCTCCATGGGCGACCACCTCTGGATGGCCCGTTACCTCTTGGTCCGTATTGCCGAGCAGTGGGGTATCAAGGTCTCCTTCCACCCCAAACCCCTCCAGGGTGACTGGAACGGCGCCGGATGCCACACCAACTACTCCACCAAGGCGATGCGTGAGCCCGGAGGCATCAAGCACATCGAGGCAGCCATTGAAAAACTCGCCAAGAGGCATAACGAACACATCGCTGTGTACGGCGAGGACAACGACCTCCGACTCACTGGCCGTCATGAGACTGGCCACATCGGCACTTTCAGCTCTGGCGTCGCCAACCGTGGTGCTTCCATCCGTATCCCCCGGCATGTGAGCGCCCAGGGCTTCGGCTACCTGGAAGACAGGCGACCTGCCTCCAACGTCGGTATGTATCTGCGTAATTGAGCTCTCTGTCGGAACAAATCGCTTACTGTACATGTTGCAGATCCCTACCGGGTTACGAGTATCATTGTCGAGACGACTTGCCTCGACAAGTAAACCTATTACCTACGTGGAGAGGCAGTTAGAGTGTTCGCCGGCACACGTACTTCGCATTTTCTTTCCTTGTGTATTAATTAATTGGGTATTGGCATCCTTCGGAGGACCCGGACGCAGCACTAGTATCACATTCAACTGTATGTAGTCGAAACAAAAGTCTTTGTACATTTTCTTTATACTCTCATCATTCTATCGTCTACGTGAGACTCAACGCTACCGACATTACATGGGGTATCTGCGCATCGATACAGGTACAAGTACAAACCTATGTTCAATCATATAAACTTGACTAAGATTGGGAGGCATATGTACAGTCTAACTAATCGTACACTCGTCCTTGGTATCTTCGAATTCGACAAAGCTCTCTTCGACCAAAAAGGATTAGAACGGAGCATTGACGATGTCCGATTTGCTTTGAAGGGAACGTCTCGGAGTGGCTAGTGATGCCCGCGTCGGCCTTCTCAGGTTCTTCTTGTTCACTGCCAAGACGTTGTTCTGCAAAGCGACAATCTGAAGATCATAGAGTCAGCATGACGTGCGAATGGAGAATGCCACTGAGAGAGGGAGAAGACGTACGATCTCCTTGTCGTCGCCGAACTTGAAGTTGTCCTGAACAACCAGATCTTCGTACCTGTTCACACGGAGGAGGGAAAGTAAGAAGAGTAACGTTAGTACGATTGGTACTCCGCGTTTCAGAATAGCTTAGCACGGAACGCAATCCACAAAGGGAAGGGTGGTAGAACGGACAGATGGTGAAAGGGAACGTACTTTTTGATCTCGTACTTGTCCAGCTGACCCTTCCTGACTTTTGCAAAGTCCCACGCAACGACGAACTGACCAGTGGAGGTGACAATCGCGTTTTCCTCCTGACCTTCGCCCATATTGAATCTGTTTTGGAAATTTGAATGGTTCAACAAAACGGTCAGTTACCGAGTGTTATTGTTGGACCAAGGTTTGTTGAGATCTCACCTTGCCGGTGTGAACGACACGCTGTGGTCCATATAGGCAACGTGCTCCGCACGGAGTTGTAGTCGCTTTGGTATAGGTTTCGCGTTCGCAGGGAAACTCCTGTCGAAGCCCAATTGACCGGTATTTCGTCCCTCACCGATGAGAGTATCGATGAGAAGCAAGTACGTCTTGGTCGTCGCGACGATCCATCGTCCGTTGGCAGTTACATCGATACCAATGATCGGGTCACCCAACGGAGGCAACGCCGTCTTGGCGTTCTTGCCAATGGTATCGAAGAGACGAATATCACCCTTCTCACTCGCGACAGCGAGCTTGCCGGCATCCGTGGTAGCCACGCCAGAGAACTTGTTCTTGCTAACGTATTGCTTGTATTGGCTGTCGACCATCTTGTCGCCGGATATACGAGGATCGATTCGGAAGAGCGCATTGTGCGAAGCTCCGACGAGGGTTTGTTCGGGTGTCATTTGCGCGAACTTGGAATCCGGCGCGATGTGGTCAACGTTGATGTTATCGTTCACCTTCCATTCCTCGACGATCTTGCCACGCTCGATATCCATACTGAATAGCGAGTGTGGCTCAGTAGGGTCCATGAGGACCATCTTCGAATCTTGTTCATGCAACATGACCTGTGATAAGTAATGTGATTGGTTGATGCTGCAATCTCATACTCTAGTTTACTTACGTGCTTGGGTTTGAACTCCTTGCCCTTCGGCGTCGACAGCTTACTGATTGTTGCGTGATATTTCACGTTCTCTCCAGTATGACTGAATACACCAATATTGTTACCTCGAACGACATACGACCGATCGCCTTTGTATCCCACTGTGAGCTGGGAGTTGCGGCCTGCAGGAAGTTGCGCCAAGCCCTCGTCCTCCTCTTCTGGCTCTTCTTCGGTTTCTGACTCGTCCTCGCTCTTGTCTGAAGAGGAATTAGTGAATAGTCCAAGCTGCTCATCGAGACACCTACCGAGTTCACTCTCGACAGCGTCCTCTTCATCTTCGTCATCCTCAACGTCTTGCATCTCAACGTCCTCCGTCGCAGAACTCAGAACGTATGCTTGCTCGTCGGGCTATCGGCAGCCGTTAATTTGTAGAAAATACAGGAATGTCCGAGGATATTACCCACCTTCACCTTACCGAAGGGAATTTCGTTGTTACGCTCCCACATAGACTTCATGAATGTGAATTGGAAGGACTCGAAGTCTTCGACATCTTTGAACCTCAAGCACCAACTACTCTGCCTCCCTGAATCGCTAATATGGTTCCAGGTGATTGTGTGGATATTTCTGGCCCAGCGAGGATTCATCTCCGAGACCAATGAATGGGCCAATAGTTTATCGCCATCATCGGTCGCAGCAATGAGCCAATAGTCGAATGGCCCAGAATCCCGCTTCCGCACAACCCGTGCAATTACATCACCTTGCGCGGTGAAGTAGCCATTATCGGCATTCCAGAGGTGCAGCTGCGAAGGAATAGCAACCAGCGTTTCGTATTCGTCATCGTCGTCAATGATTATCTTCTTAGTTTCCGTTGGTGCTTCGGCGGGAGATGGCTCAGGCTCAGGTTCCGGCTCAGGTTCCGGCTCTGCAGCAATTGGAGCGGAGGTTGTGGCAGGAGTCTCTTCTGCGGCGCCCTTTGAAACTCTCTTCCTCGGGCTCTTCTTCTCCTTCTTGACGGGAGGTCTAGTAACAAAAGTCAACATGAAATCTCCGATTGACGAAGGAATGGACAGAGGGGAGGAACGTACTGCCAGATGAATTCTTGCAAATCGGCATCGGATGTATTGTCAGCACTTCGCCGGTACTTGCGCTCGTACATGGCACGATACATGCACGTCTCGAAGAAGGCGCGTGTGGGCTCATTGGTTCCACTCGCGACAAATTCGTAGAACTCATCAACGTCGCCGTCGAGGTCGCGCCAAATGAATGAGGGTTCTCCCTCGAGAGTTTGGGATTTACGGAACTCGAGCTCTTCGCCGATAAGGAACACCCTCTCGTCGTCAGCTACAAGAACACGCGAGAGGTCAAGCTTGATGGGTGGAAGTGGACGGCATGGTGGAACGTACTCTCTTCCTCATCTTCCAACAACTCTTGATCACCTTCCTCAAAGACCCGAGTGACTACGAGTTGGAAGTTGTGTTCCGTCGTAGTGCGACGGATGGTTAACATCGCGTCATTGTAACTGCAAGCTTATTCGGTCCACTCGAAATGCACACCAAACATGCCATGGAATACTCACATGCATTCTCGGTCACTGCGGACGGCTCCCGAGCGGACCAAGTACAATTGACCTTCGGAAATCTTGACGACTTCCGCGGTATTTGGGTCGTCTGTGGATTATCGAGATGATGTCAGGGGGCCCTTTACTACAAGAGGCGCAGAGAGGCGTAGAGAAGGGTGACTTACGCCAGACTTTACCAATCACTGCAGAATCATATTAGCACATACAGATTATACGTGCAAGGGGATAGAGTACTCACAGCTTCGGAAGATATTCATGGTGGATGAAAGTAGAAAATGAAGGGGTGAATGCTGTTAGAACGTCCCTTCCAAGAAGGAGCGGGCGTTACTGTGACAGATCGCGGCGTGATCTTGGTGTCGCGTCGGTCACCGTCACGGCACCAGCTTTGCCTCCGTTCACGATGACGGACGCGACACGACTAACAACTCCTCCGGCCTCGCCACCACATTCCCCCAGTAGGTGGAAGTCAAAGGTACATGCAGGGTGAAACTGAAGCTGCGTAGGTCCCAACAACCCAACGACCCCTGACCAGAACCTCCGCAATCGCAGAGGAAACGGAGTGAGCCTCCTTCCCGCTTTCTTTCTTTTCGCGTTTTGACACGCCGGAAGACTTGGCAGTCGACTCCCCTCCCAGGCCAACTCTCACCTTCTACATCCACGCTGTCCAGCACAAGTCGCATATTTGAAACGACGCAACAAACACCGTTCCGTGCCAATCCGTTGCAGGCATCCGCTTCCTTCCACAACTTGAGTGCTGTAGACATTGGCACGCCATCACGGAAAATTATGATACGGTCGGACCCTGCAATGATTACCTGCTTTGATCCTGCGGACAAGGAGTTGTACGACTTATGGGCGCCGAAACATTGACATCCGACTCATTCAATATGGACTCAACAATTGCATGCGTAGTCATCGGGTATACATCACAGCAATGTGGGAACGAACGACGATAATATTACAAGGATTACGAACAAACCACAATACTCTACGGTTCGTACGGCTATGCTACATAATCATAGACATAAGCGAAAATGAGAGGAGTGCAAGTGTTGAGTAACACAGATCGTAACAGGTCATGACTTCGACTTCGCAGAACTTCCTACATACCCAAGACGTCCGGCGAGAGGGTATATGGGATCATATCCAGTTACCGACTGGCACCGTCCGTCCAGACGAGACAATGCTTTCCTTCCTCGTCTCACTCCGTCCCCTTCCCTGCATCATCATTCTTTGCTGTAATCCCGGGATACTGCCCACGGCGGGCGGGGAGGAGTGCCAAGCATCAAAATCACTCGACCGTGGGCTTGGACTTTTCACCTTCACAGATCTAGGGCTGCCTGATCCGAGGCCAGAGTCTTTTGATCTCCTATTTGCCTCCGAGCGTTGCTGCTCGAGCTCCCGCTCCCGCTCAGCCTGCTCGCGCAAGGTTCCTAGACTCCTCGAACTGAGAATGCTCGCACTACTCATCCCTCGGCTGTGAAGCCCGAGCAGGTTGGACCGTCTCCGTTCTTCATGGCGAAGACGGATCTCGTCCGTGCAGAGCTTGTATAGCTCATCGAGGTCCAAGTAGAGCGCTTCATCACGAAGCTCAAGAAGCGCATCGAGGCGGGAACTAGATGAGGAGGACAGCTGAACGGCGCGAGGAAGCGAAGCGGGGTGCTCGGGTGTAGATGGAGGCGAACGAAGATATGTCAGGATATGTGCGTATCTGCGTAACAGAATGTCAGCAACAAAGTAAAACAATCCGAGGTCGTGTGGACTTACGGAGCACTGGGTCTGTCAAGGAATATGTGGAGATTGGTCGAACTTGGGGCAAGCAGCCCAGACGACGTGAGATGGTGGTGGAAGATAGAGTTGAATGCGCTATCAGCATCGGAGTTGACGGACACCCCATCATCGTCTTGTTCCCGCGAGGGAAACAGCGACTTCAGATATGTCGCAAGAAATGATGGACGTGAAGTCAATGTCTGCAGCGTTGTCCTGTAAGCAGTCGTGCATGTCTCGAGGGTGACAATGATCTTGCTCGGGTCAATCGCTCCAGTTGGCAACGGCGACAGCAGGATTGCTTCGAAGGGCATTTGAGGGGG